>JAIPRL010002623.1:11026-56855 GCA_025469235.1 Pemphigus obesinymphae
CAACTATAAAACTGACTGCGTGTATTTAATATTTAAAACTTAGTGAAACCTTTCTTCTTTTCCTCCTTCATGAATTCGTCGAATTTCGCGGTAAGTTCACGTTTTGGATCCCATTTGTCGAGGAGTTGTTGGTATTCCTTATCATATTCGGTCTGAAGACGATCAATTACTCTGAGAGCAGCATTTTTCTGCACAGGCGTACATTTTTCACATTGAGTTTTAATGGCGTCGGGTAAAATTTCTAATAAAATAAAAAAATAATGATTAATATATGTAAATATGTAATTGTTTAATATGATAAATAAGTTTAAACGTATTACTTAATTATTTTGTATACTATCTAATACGAATAAAAATTGTAAAATGCAAACTATTTTTTGTCTTTATAAAGAAAAATAATATTAACTTTCAATAATATTTATATTTCATTCGCCTTTTTTTAAATTTTATATAGCGTTGAATAAATCGTAATATTCTAATTTAAATTAATAATATTTAGTATAATTGTGATATATTTACAGTATTATAAACGAAATTTTATATTACATTGAAATGGCTTATAGAATTTAGTTAATATTATTCTTATTAACTAATATTATGTAGATATAACTTTTTATATTAAGGTTATATTTATATATTCATAGATTTTATTTGATTTTAAAAATGTATGTACATTCATATTTGATTAGCATTAGAGTTAGATAAATAAAAATAAAAATATTATATCAAACTTAATTGCAAACTGCAAAAAATGAAACTTAATTTTAAAAATATTTTACAAAAATTTGACTTTTTTTAATTTCACCAAATTTTCATGGAGCATCGACAAATTCTACAGTTCCTTTATCATCCGCTGATTATATACATTCGCAATATTATTGTAATATACGGACTAAAGTTTAAATATTAGTTTGAAATCTATTTAAAATGTACAAAATCCATAATTGGAATAGGTAAGTTTAATAAAGAAAAAAAAAATGTATTTTATTTAACTTTCCACATTTTAATGTTGGTTGTTACTATTAATGTACCTTTTATAAAACTTAAAATATAGTAAAAATTTATAAATGCGTTTATTCCTAATAATAATAGGATATATATTATGTATATTATATTTAATAATTTTCTTATCGAGTTATCTGAAAGAAATTGCTCCGGAGCTACTAGAAAATAATAACTCTTCTACACAATAAACATAAAGAATCATAGGACATACTTCTAAGTTCTGTTCCTTCTGGAGTGCACGGTTTCTTGTCCAACAGACATTGCATGTAGTTTTCCACTAATCTTTTGGAGGATAAGATTTGATCGACATCGATGTTATCGTATTTGGTAGTGTAAGTGGTATCGGCCGGCTTCGGAGCTCCAAGAGTCTGAACAACGGCGAATGCTGCTACAACAACACAGACAAATGCTACTTTTGCGTTCATGGTGAACTATTGTGATTCGTGTACAACTAATAACACGAAAATTCAGACACCGTCTTATATTGTGAACTTTGTAGTATGTTTACTATATATATATATACACATATTTTATTGATAACATAATATACAATATAATTAGTGGGGGACACAGGGGGACACCAAGAGACGCCGGGGGCGGAGCTATACTGTTAATTTATTTCAAAATTCGGATCTATATTAGTAGTAAACTTGTATTTACGTTTAAAATATTTTTATTTTATTATTATTATTATTATTATTAAGATTTCGATTTCTTTAGAAAATAACGAAATTGCAAATATTGAAATCCAACAATTATATTTTGTTACGTAACACACCCATTCTTCTCAAATTGTCCTAAACTCTATAAAGAATCAAAACAATTGACCAATATTCTTATATATTGTTTTTAAATGTTTTCGGATCTTAAAGTTAAAGTATTGTTATAGTATTACATCTACTGTATAATTATATTGTCCAATTATAGTTATTATCAAACTTCTAATTATCTAATTATTTGGATGCAATTAATATAACTAAATTTTTACACGCACAATTTATATATAAATATATAGGTATATCGGATTTGGACGTATATATTTTGTTTAAGTAAGTTATTTTTAAAATAATATACTATTTGATAGTATTTAATAGTATTTAATAATTTAAAGTTGCCTATATTATTATGAGAAATCGTTTAAGTGATACATTTAACAATGTCTATTTAGAAACAAATATTATGGGTTAATCCTCGATTCTTGCCTACTTTAAAAGCTTAATAATAGGTATAATGTCTATTCAACAAATTATATAATAAATGGACAGCGAATGTATAAATAAAATCTCTCAACTAAATAAAAATAATTTAATTAAAATCATGACATTTTGTCCACTAAAATTATTTATTTTACTTAATCATTTTTTTTATTTATTAATTTCCTTATTCGGCAAATTACTTAGTTCAAATAATTAGTAAATAGAAAAATAACATATTCATAAAAATGGGATTACTTAATTAATTAATTTATTTTCATAATTCATTATACATTAGGTATAGGTAGGTACATTAAATAGAATTATTTTAATTCTAGGACTAGGATTTTATTGCCCTAAAATTGTTAACATAATGTATGAATAAGTTACAAACTGAGAAAAATTCACTATACAATTATGTACTATTAGGTTCAATTTTTTTAAAAGATTAATTTTTTTAATTAAAATAAAATTCGAAAAAGTTGATAGGTACTTATATCTTATTGCAAACTAGTTTAATATAATAGTTATAATTCCAAACTCATGTCAAATGAAAAAATGATATAAAAGTACAAAAATTATTCTCTATTAATTAGTAATAAGTATCTGAAACCCGACCAAGTTTTTTAACATTGTCAAAAGATAACTTAGAAATGAAAAAAATGTTCAGGAAAAAAATTATTAGTTGAAAAACTGGTGCTCAGAAATTTGTAGGTTGATAAAAATTTCATCAAAGATTTCCTAGTTCTTACAAATAATAGCATTTAAACTTCAAAGTTTATGAAAAAATCTAACGGGTAGGTATATGCTACTGAGTTTAGTATAAAAATAGAATTAGTCGTTATTTCATTTGGTAAAAAAGTAATTGGATCCATTTTTAAAATGATAATAAGAATTGAATCGGTGGAAAGAAAAATTATGTCGATTTAAATGAAAAAATTATTTATTTAAAAAAAAGGGTAACTAGGGGTGAAAGTATTTCTCTTGTCGAAAAGGATACTGAAGGGCAGATCTGAAGCTCATTTAAGGGGGCGAATAAGGGATAATTGAGAAATAAAGGGCTAATCCCTATTCAAATTAATTAAATTAATTAATCAATTTTATATTAGATAATGAAGAAGTGAAAAGTTTTGAAATTTTGACTACTTCCATATAGTGTTATTTTAAGTTTCTGATATTATAAGTTTCCAATTCATAATAATTTTTGTTCGTTTTCCTTAGTTTTTATTCACTAAAGAAAATTACACAGAAAATCAAAAAATTTTACTTTAAAGTAGGTACCAAATTTACTATGAAAAATCTCTTTACTCAAAAATTTTTATTCGGTTTCTTCAATCCAAAAACACATGTACATAGATAAAATATATATATAAGTCGGTAACATGACAAATATATTTGTTATTTTTCAAATTCTGACAATTTATTAAAGAAACTACTAGGAAAATCAAAAAATTATATCTTTAAAATACTATAAAAAACTAAGACGAAAATCTAGAACGAATTTTCCACTAGAAAACTCTTTACCAGAAAACTTTTACTCGACTCCTTCTACCCAAAAAAGTGTGTATATACATAAAAAAAACTAAAAACATATTATTGTAAAACCAATACATTTGACAATTTAAAAATTCCTGCATCATGTTCTGATATTGTGAGAATCAGGTTTTACATTTTGTATGGAATTGTTTAATTTAGTAATAATGGTAAAATATATAAAAATCAAAACTTAGAATTAATTTTTAAAACGAGATTACTATAATAAAAAGCTGATAAACTAGTATATATAAAACGTGCAGCTATCATTCTAAAGGTGACCTTGTCTTAAAATATGTTTATACAAGTACCTGTTTCTTTTACTATAAAGAATCAAACTCTAAGACCTTGAAGACCATTATTACAATACAAATATTTTCTACAATTATTACATTAAATACATACAAAATTGTATTATATATCTAATATATATATTAGTATAAAAATAAATTATGTAACTCGATGATTTATTACCTATATATATATATATTATTAGCATTATTTCTAGTTTTATATTTATTGTTAAAATATGCATTTGATCAGTTTTCAACAAATGTCGATTTTTTTTTTCCTTCGTATCTGGATCATGATAATTATTGTTTATATTAATCTGGATTGCAATGTTATCGAAAACATTAATTAAATAAAAGTTATGTAGTTTTTATGAAGTTGATTAAATTTAATAAGTATATACAGATTGAAAAAAAAAACAAATAAAAGAAAAACATGAATGACTAATATTCTAGTTTTATATAGTTTCATGAATTAATATGATTCACTAAGGTCTAAGATATAATATTATGACGCCAATAGCTTGTTTTTTTAACATATTTTAATTTATTAGTACAAAAACAAAACTGCAGTGAAAAATCATGTTCAAAATACTATTTTCTCGTTGCAATATTTTTCTGTAAATAATGATTTTATAAGTAAATATGTAGGAACGCAGCAATTAAAATGGGATATAACTATTTAACAGACGATTTGTGTTGACTGGTATTAAGAACTAAGCACGTATACTATATATCTGCGCAACGATACCTATACATTATTATGATAATATGCAAGATGAATATAATATGATATCGACAGTCGAAAGGCAAACAGACATGAGAGACAACACATATATTATCAGGATATTTTTATGTTCATCTACATCAAATATACGTATCTATATATATATATATCTATAATAATTTTTTCCATAATTTTAATGAAGAATCTAAATTCTACATTTAAAAAGTAAATACGGTATACTTGAGATTTCCTTTATAAAATTGTTTAGTCGTACACATGTTTGATATACATTTCAAGGATTTTTTTTTAAATTAAATACGGAGTATTCATTGGACACATAAAAAGTGGATAATTCCTAGTTCAAAATATATATATATATGTGTGTGTGTATATGTATGACTATATAGGTATGTATCTAACGTTATTCTTATTCAATTTTATATGTTTAAATTGAATTTAATATCAAAATGATAGTCCAAATAATGTCATAAATATATGACTATATACGTTTAGACTCTAAATTATATTATAATTAAAGTTCCAGGTGGTAATAACAATAATGAGGCGTAAACGGTCAAAAATTATTTTGATTCACGATAATTCAGAATTTAAAACTTTTATTATAATTCCTATTGCTAAATAATATTAAAGAACACCTCCTAAAAATATTTAAAAACAATTTTGGAAAGCCCACTCTTCGAGTTCATATTTTAAATAATCAACTATAATTCCATAAACAATAAATTGTTAAACGTGGGTAAATATAATAATTTTAACAAAACGAATGAAAATGTTATATATTGAAATTGGTAACCATTGAAACGAATTGTAACAACAGATAGGCATACAGATATTAGGAAAAATACTCTCTTCGAGTGTATTAGATTTCCCTAATAACTATGATAACGAATCGAAATAGACGTGTTAAGCTAAAAATGTATCTGGATAATGATAAAAGATGATTGATAAAAAAATGAACTAAATTAAGATAATAAAAATTTATATTACCTTAATTAAGATAAAAGATAATTAAAATGAATATTATCTAGATAAAGACAAAAGATAAAAACTTTTTATCTAAATAAATACAGCAATAAAATAGTTTAATATATTTAACATTTGAATATATTTTTAAATAGAAGGTAATTTAGAATTAATTTTCAAATTAAAAAATAATGACTAAAATGATTCCCTAAATATTTTTAATCTCAATAATATTAAAATTCCAAAACTGTAGATAATACTAAATATAACAAAAAATAAAAATAAACTGTATATTGTATTATATTATTAATGGTGTGTATCTCCATCTCCACCAATATTAGTATATTTTCTAATGTTAACTTTAGTTTTATTTATTCGTATAGAATATAGATATATGACAGTAAAATTTAATATTTTTAATAAAAAGAAAAATATATATTCTTTGAATGTTTAAACATTTTTTAAATAATTTTAATTAAATATATAGTTTTCTGATAAAAAGAATTTGGTATTTCATTAAAAAAAATAGTTTATAATATCCATAAATTCCATTACTGTGTTATTGTGTTTTATTTATGAAAACTTATAAAAATTATACACAATGTTATGTGAAAAATTGGAAAAAAATCACCTTTATTGCGGTGTAGTGGCAAGTGCAATAACTATCAAATTGTCGAAAATTATAAATATATTATTATTATTATATTATATTTTGGTTAATTTGAAGATTTTACGTCCATTTTTTAACGTTTAAGTTTTATGGGGTAATTCAGTGTTTTAGTACCTCAAAATACATTTTAAGTCATCAGATGTACCAGAATAGATAAAATATTTTTTTTCTAACAATTTCTTTCTTGGCTTTTTGAAGCTATTATTTACCATTAGGAGAACAGTATACCTATACTATACCTACTTATAAATTATAATCAGAAATAATTATATTGTCCAAAGTATTTTATTTTTTAATTATGAAACCTGAGTAGATACAAATTTTGGATATTATAATACTTATATTATTTTTTTTGAATAAAAATTAAATATCTAGATAAATTAGTTTAACTAAATAAAATTTTTATCTATAATAATTATCTGATAACTTGCAATTATTTGTCTAGATAAGATAAAAGATAAGTATAAACTATCTAGATAATGCTTAACATAAACGGAGATACAAGATGTCTATGTTTGTGTTTAGAAACCTAAATATTAACTTCATAATATGAAACCTCTATGGACCTTTTAAATTAGAAATATATTTTTAATTTTTTTAATAAAAATATTTTTTAATTTCCGGAAAAGTTCATAAATCGTCGATTATGCTTACTTGTCATTATACTAGTTGATATAGTTTATTTATATTCAATACATTGGTTTTACATTTATTTTTAGATTTCAAACTATAAAATCCATCATTAAGAATTAATTAACACTTATAAACAATTATAATACTTTTTATATTTTATTATGTATTAAAAGCATTATTATTTAAGTATTTTTAGATTATACTTTCAATTTCAATATAACAGTGACTTAATTTATATTCAATACAATTTAAATAATTATAATAAACATTATTTTAGCAACCATGCTTAATTGAGCATATTATTACAAACGTATACCTATAGTACTATGATTAATAATCAGTGTTTTAGATCCGTAATTTACTAAGATACCTCCATTTAAAATTAAAAAACATTAACGATCATTTTTAAAATTTTAACAGCTAAAACTAGATACATTTTTTTAATTTTGAATTATGACTAATAAATCAAAATACCTTTAAAAATTTCACTCGCATTTATCCAAAATCATATAAATATTGAGATTGATACTTGCCATTCAAAAATTATAACAAGTTTTGTTGTGCACGTAATACTCGAAATAGTTAAATATTTAAATGTATTTTAGAGTACTCTCTTTCTTTACCAAAAACCCTAATTTAGATTTAAGGATAATATTTGAAAGAATTATTTCATTTTACTTTTTAAATATAATTTACTGTTTATTATAAGACATATTATGTATAATTTATAGAAGTAAGTGTATTATTATAAGTAATAGTATAATATGTTTGCAAGGAATACAGAGAAAAATTAAATGATCGGTTTTGTAAAAAATACAATCTTTGCTAATATTGTAGATTTTGAAATTTAACAAAGTTATAAGAACAAGAAAGTGTGAATATTATTATTTTAGATTTGAAGCAAAGATAAATTAATATATTTCAAAAATGATTTTAAGCCAAAATTTATTGTAAACTGGGGGAGGGTGGATTAAAAAGTAGTAAAAAAAAGTTTGAAAATAATATATTATTTTCAATTTTCCAATTTATAACAATTTTCAGTTATATTATATCATTTTCATTTACACTTAAGAAAACTATAAAGAAGTCGAAAAATAACTAATTTAAAGTTTAAAGTCGTTTTAAGTGAAATTACAACAAAATGTTGAAAATATTACATGTAATATATAACTTTGAGCATATTATATAGCTATTAAAACATTGACGTAGTTTATAATGAGTAGGTATTGATCATAGCCATAGGTATAGCACATATGAGTCATCTCAAAATTATAGGGTCTATACTTATATAATCATCAGGTACATATTATCATAAATTATCGTTTAAGAGAACATCTTATGCCACATTTTTCAAAGGTTAGATTAAAATGGAAAAATTTTAAATTATAAAAATTTAAAAATACTTAAATACATTTTAAAAGTAGTTAATATAAGTTGTCGTGTATCAGTACCATTTTTTATAATTACGATTGATATTTAAAAATATGTTTAAAATAAACAAATAAAAATGCATTATAAAGTTGTTTAGAATAATAAAACTAATATTAAATAAAATGTATTTAAATTATAACATTTTCAGAGACAGTACTTGATTAACATTTAAAAATTTCCTAAATATTATGCTCATTATCGAAGGTATAAAAAATTTTTTTATATTTTTTAACTGTGTAACTGTTATTTTTTGATTTTTTATAATAAATTAATATTTCAAAATAAACTAATAATGTTGAACTTTGGTTAATAATTGTCTTCTAAATGTTGTTCTCTATAAAATGATATGTTATAACTTTAAAATAATTGTTTAATGCGGTTTTATTTGTTTTATGTGATGAACATATTTTTATCACTGAAAGTCATTGGTGTTACGTCATTATCTTATAAGTATATAACATATATTTTATTCTCACTGTGCAGTGGAACTATAAAAACTATTTCACGTAAGGTATTGATAGTAATTTTATCATTTCACATTCAAACAAAGGTTAAAATAATTAATAATAATAATTAGTGCCTATTACACTATTACCTATATTTATTTAATTTATTTTTTACAGTGTTGAAAAACCAATTCATATTTCTCGTTTTACCCTCAGAATCTGAAACCCAGTCAAATTTATGTGTGCAGCAGTAGCTATTTCATGTGTCAACACGAAAATATGTATTTTAGAAAGTTTGACCATTCTTCAGAATAGATTAGGTAGAAATACAATTCCTTAGAACGCGTCTGGGAAAGCACGTTCAATCAATTATGTATCAAATTTTGGCTATAAGCGATCTTAAAATATAATAAATATATCATATATATATATATATATATATATACCTATTTTCATGATAATACTAAAAAGCTGTCAAAATACAAGTGATTTTTTCAGTCATCACTATCATGTACCTACACTATCCTATGTAATATTATTATTTTAATTTTGAAAACAAAGATAAATCATTTTATTCGAAAAACAATTCTTGGCAAAGTTTAGTATAATGGTATTTTCCAAATTATAATACATTTTAGTTATTTTGGAGACACACCCCCTTGTTTAACTCAAAATTGTAATAATTTTTGAAGTTTTACATATATACAATAGCAAAAGTGACAAAAAAAAGCCTTTGTCTAAAACTAACCCTATTATTAATGATAATACCTAATAACGTTTTTAAAAATATATTATGCAATACTTTTTGAGACTATTTTTTAGAAATGTTTAAAATGTTTTATATAAAAATTATTTTTTTTAAAATGGATAATGATGCTTCTTCGGCTTTATCATAATTAAAAAATTTTCAATGGTTTTGATAAATTGAAAATTTTAGAATATATATTATACTAATACCATTTACTACTGTGACGTAAATCGTGACGTTAAGGAGGACACTTAAGACACACATTTTCTTCCTTCTCCGCCGTATTTTTTACCGTGTGTTTAATTTCAATTTGGAATAAATTCAAAAATAAATTATCAACATTAGAATATTACTAAGTATAGCTGTTATCTGAGTATATTTTGTATATTCATCATAAATTCATAATTGTTATCACCCACTAACGATACTGAAGATATAACAATTATTAATTAACTTTCAGTAAAACAAGAAACGATTTTGAATAATTAATATAATAATAAGTATTAAATACTTTTATAATGAGTATCTTATGCTACTATGCAGAATTTCATTTTATACCACTATAAATATGTTTACATGTATATTATTAAGACAGTTAAAAGTGGTTTCAATAGTTTAGACCAATAAATTCTTAATAATATTAAGCGCAGGTACTCCGAATATTTAAATTTTAAATCCATCTTTAAATTCAAGTTTATCGACTTATTTTCTAAGTTATTTTGGGAATCGATTTTTGATACTAGAATTGAAATTATATTAAAATATATGTTAAAATGTTTAAAAATGTCAATATATTTTTGTTTTTATTTTTAATGGATCATCTAACAAAAAGTCCACCTCCCACAATAACCTAGAAAAAAGGCTGATCAATAAAAATTTGTTACAGAACCAAATTCAGAAAAATACCATTAATTTTGTCAGGCTTTTTGGTTTTTATAGACGTCTTTTCAATAATTATTTATTTTAACTCAACTACAAAAAAAAAAAGTCATCAATATAGAACTATTTAATATTAGTATATATTCCGTAAAAAGAGCAGTAAAATAGCAAAATTAAAACGATTATATTACAATTTATAATACAAGAGGCAATAAAAAAAAAGTAAAAACCATACTATTATATAACCTAAAAAATTATATTTTAATACCTATATTATATACCTGTAAAATTGTAAAAACATATAGGTAATTAAAATTTTACTTTAGTTGTACGTGTACATTATATAGGTGATAAGTATCACTAATTATAATTTCTACCAGAATATCTACTGAATAATTAACGATAGAATAAAAAGATAAACCGCAGTCGTCCAATAACGAATAAAACAAAATGAGAAAGATTTAGCGGAAAAATGAACAATTAATTTAATTTTAAGAGGACCCCAATAAAATATAATATTTAAAAGTTACAATCATTAATCATGTACAATTTTTTATCCTAATATATAAGTTTTAAAAGTTCTATTTGCAACATGTTTAATAAAATAATTAAACATATCCTAGTGACTGGTGTTCTTTTAAACTTCGATGATCATATGGGTTCCGTTTACAATCTGGTCGTGAAAACTGAAGGTCGAAGAAGGAATGTAAATAATAAATGACTGTTATTTTCATCAATATTATAATATGCACCTAGTTGTTATAGAGATGATGAATAAGCATTATTTTGCTAATGCGAAATAAAAAAAAACAATAATTGCTTTATTTTGTTTTTTATAAATGTAATTTTATTCACATTATATAATATTTAAAATTGCATACCTACTCACTTTTCAAAAATATACCTATTATTGAAATTTTAATAATACAGTGTTAGAAGTAACGTAACGTAGTTATTTTTTGAATAATTGTATGCAAACTTCGATATTTATTTTTTGTAGTACCTAACGTAAGAGTATAACTATGTTAATTTTTATTAAGTACTCAAATTGTAAAAACTCGTTACATTTTTATCAGTTTTATTAAAAAATATATTTACGAACATTTATTTATCGGATCATATTATTTGAGGCTAATTTTTATGATAAATCCAAGGTTGTCAAACACCCGCATATACATGATGGTATATGAGAATCCTCGGGATCCGTACATGCTATTTGAAATGATTTACGATTTTACGGTTAACGGTCCAATTAATGTTCTTATCAATAATATAGTAATAAGTTTTGGAAATAAAATATGTATATTTTAATTAACGATAACCAATTGCCAATGAGTATAATCAATGCTTAATCAAAGACTTTTTATTTCAGTACAAATGTACTATAATTAACATAAAACCAATATTTAGAGTTAATTTTGAAATTTTTTAAAAGATACTGTATACGGAGACACTTTACGAATAAAAATATAAATGGCGAACGTTCAACGTAAAGTCATTATGATATATAATATATATATTTAAAATAGTATAATTAATAAAAAATATACATATTGTACAATATTATTGTATAAAATAGTATACTATACATAATATACGATAATAATTCTATAAGTATAAAATAATTGATTTTAAAATAAGGGGTCAAATCTATGATAAACTACTATAATAGTATAGTGAAAATGTATGAAAATTAAATTATGTTTATAGATTTATATTTTTATAGATACGGTTATTTAAAAAAAAAATGACCCCAATATTGTTCCGGTCAACGATGCCTGTCGTCATTTGACTAATAATGAAATAAAAGTTATCCTTCAGACTACTTTTTATTTGTCAAAAAATTATATACAGGTACACAAGGGCTACAGCTAAAATATTATACGAGTATTATAATGTTTTTTAATTTTATATTTTTGTTTTTCAGAAAATGTTTTGTGGTTTACATTTCATTCATGATAATTAACGGCTGATATATCTCATATACCATTTAATTATTAATAATAAGTCCTTTTGGAAGATATTATTAATAAGGGATTAATAATATTTACTATTAATATTAATATAATATTATTATTTAAAATTATTAAAAAACGAAAATAATATAAATATTTTACAAAAATAAAACTATCTATTTTTTCTTATCTTTTTTCGTCATTGTTAAAATTGTTTGATGAAAATTCGACTTGTAATTTGAAGTATGAACTTTTTTTTAAAATCCATTTAGATACCAATATGAGATTATAATGATTTCATTTATTTTGGTTATATTAAGATTGGATTTTTACTGGTTGTACTTTAGTATTTTATTTTGAATGTATTGAATATGTCAATATCTATTTTTAAGTTTGATTCCGATACCTACTAATTCCATTATCAGAGAAAGTAAAATCCTAAAATGACTTATTTATGCTCGGGCCCATTCGATGGTGACTTGTACGCAAATAAATAATATATATTATAATACTATTATTATATAATAATCATTTAGGATTTGCTGTGTTGTTGCCTATACTAACTTCATAAAAACACTCAATTTGCAATTCCTACAAAAAAACGTTTGTATGACAAGTTATTAGACAGGAATTTGGATAGTTTGTTATTAATATCCTACAATATTTTTAGCATATTTTCGGAATAATTAATTTACACTTTTGGTCAAAAAAGTTTAGGCACTTTGCCCCCCTAGAGGACGCTACACACCCACTTTTTAAGGGATTTTGTATAGGCAATTTTAAAGATATTTTTAAAATAATGAAAATCTTACAATCTAAAAATGTTTAAATATATTTCAAAAATTAAATAATATGCTTATACCAATTACCATTAACATAAATTTATTATGAAGTATTAATAAGTAACTATTAAAAACTATAGGCAAAACGTGTTTCGGGAGATGCGCATTTCTGAAAAACTAGGTGATTTTAGCATTTCATAACCTCTAATTAAAAATCGTAAAATATCTAAATTTTTACATGGGCGATTTTCGATAAAATTATTCGAAGTCGATTATAAGACTTTGAATTTCCCTGAATTATCTATTTTTAAAAGTCTAATAACTTAACTAACAATTACTTTATTAAAAATTGCTCATTTGAAAATTTAGATGACCTTAAGATCTTTAATTTTTTATAGAATTTGTTATATTATATTATAAAATAATTCAGTTCTTTAGAAACGTTCATCTCCCGAAGCATGTTTTACTCATGGAAACACGGCAGGGTAGGGTGATCGTATGATGCTCGAATTAAGGAGCACAATATAGGCAATTTAAATTACATATTGTGTCGGCAGCCTAATAATTAATTATATTATAATATATTATATATTAAATTATATAATATATTCATATAATTCTCATCAACAAAAGAACCTCACAGGGAAAAGGATAGCCATTTAGGAACATAGAATTTACGTATTTTAATCACTTTTTTTTATTTGAAAGAGGAAAAAATTGTATAAGTCAAATATCAATTTATTTTGTGATTTTAAATAGATTTTCAGCTGTAGAGTATTTTAAAATTAAAGACAAAAATGATAGTTTTTAACAATAATTACAAAAGATGGAAAAGATATGTTATAAGTCCTCTTTAAGTTGAAAAAACATTTTACAAGTTGTATTCGTTCAGCAAATCAAATTGTCCGTATAAATCGTTATATAAATTTTAAGAAAAATCCACATACTCGATTTTTAAAGGGTCATTTTAATAAGCAATTTTTATGAAATTTAAAAAAAAATTAAAATCAAACAAATGAGAAATATTTTAATATAGGTATTTTAACAGTAATTAAATAGACCTGTAACAGTATCATTTTTTATTGTTACATAATTACGATATTTATTAAAAATACATGTTTACGCAACTCAAATGCTGTGTAACTTTAAAAGAACGTAAAACAAAAACCACCCTTTTAAATGATAAGAAGTTAAACAATTTTTATTGGAAGCTGATTTTTAAAAATGGTAGGGCCTCCACACCATACGACTCTAAGGAGTATAATGTAGGCAATTTATTATACTTTCTTTAAACGATTTTGTGTTTGTGTGAAGCATACGTGATGATTAGTGTTGGTAACTCGTATAAAAATATACGGGGAGCCATTACACGCACCCACGTGAACATGTCAGCCATCTATTTTTCAACAATAAAAAAAATATATATATTTTTCACTTCAAGTAGACAATTCTAATTCCATCAGAACATCGAGAACTTAAATTATATTAATTATGAAAAATATTCAAATTTTCTATAACATTTACGAATAAAATATGATGGAAGCATTTTTATAAAAAAATGTTATTTTATTAGATATTTGTATTCTAAATGTTAACAATTTTGAAAACTATAAATGGTTTTAATTATAGCATAAAATATGAAAATGAAGAATGTGGCTCCATCATTCCTTCGAGTAAATCATAACAAATTTATTTTCGTTTTCAAAATTGTTATCGGAGCACGCATTGTATTGGACTGTTGGAATTATAATGAGTAGTTTTTGACTAAAAAAAAATGGTTAAATTAACAAATTAAAAATATGGTATAGCCAAAATACGTATTTGGTAAATATTAAATTGTATAAAATATAAAAAAAAATCTAATCACGACAAACCATATAAAACTTATTTTATCTTTTAAACGGTGTATAATTTATGTCTCAATGTTTATTGTAGCCTTAATAGCATTTGAACTACAGAAATACTATTTTGCTATAAGAACTTGTTAGTTTAGCATCGTCATGTGCATGTGCCAATCCAAGGAGTTTTTAATAGTCAACCAAACCGACATATAACGAGTTAGAGAATGCAATACACTCATTTAACGGCATTAAATCACATGAATCACATTCCCGTTCTATTTATAAATACAGCTTCTCTCTAGTTATAGATTCATAGTTTAAGCAAAATATGAATGATAAGTAATTAATTTCAATCATTTAAAAATTTCACGTTTTTTTTTCACAGATTTTAGGTGTCCAAATATATTTATAGAACAAATTATACATTACGGTAAAGTTAATGTTTTCATCTTAAATGCAATCATTTATTTATTTTATTAATTTCCGATCAAATTGTGATCAGAAAGCAAAATGCAATTGGTCAAAATATATGACAATTACACAATAAGTAATAAATAACTGCCATTATACGACTACGGTCCTACGGGTAATACAATAATATATTTTGTATTTTGTAAATTACATAAAACTATTATTAGATATTGATTTTTTTTTTTAAATATATTTTTTTTAAATTTCCTATACAAAACTCCTAAAAATCGTGTGTGTGTGGTTCTTATAAAATAACATTACAAAAAAGTATACTGTATTATTAACTAAATAATATTTACATAATTAAACTACATTTAAATAACTTTAAAAACAAATTCAACTATATTGAATTAAATATTTTAAGAAAATTATCCAAATTGAATAATTCACAACAGTCAGAAATATGACTTCAAAAGAAAAATTATAATTTGTTCTTCTAAATGCAGTCGATCGGACTGCATCATTGATCGCATGATTCTTTGCAAGTTATAACCATTTCTGAATATTAGCATTTTAGCTCGATGCTACAGTCCTGAGAAGTAGGTTAATATTGTCAGCCGTGTATATATTCTTCCAAATTTATCAATAAGTACAAAAAAAGTCATTGATATAATATTTTTACATAATTATTTATTTTAGATAAAATTGCCTTTTACAAAAATACAAAATTTGGTTAAGAGGATAGAGAGTGGCGTCTGGGATTCTGAAATCTAATCTGAATTCTAAGATACCATCGAAGATGTTTATATTTAAATAGTAACAATTACTATACATTGATTCCACTGCAGATGAATGAAGAAACATATAGAATATAATATAGATTTTCATTGTCATCAAACACGAAATATGATTAATTATAATTAAATTTTTATGAAAACTTCAATTAATCGTAAAATATTATTATATACGTCCCTAGATTTGAACAGCGAAAATGTAAAACTATTATTGAGGATTTTTCAGAGGGTTGAAATTAATCCTCCTACGACCACATAATTACGCCAGTAAAATGATAATATTTTCATAATACAAATGATTACATTAAGTTGTATATGTTCTGCAAATGTCCGATCAAGACAAGTCAGTTTTCAGGGTCACCCGTGTGGCGACTCTTGACAATTTTATTTTATGTTTCTTATTTTTTGCAGACGTTTTATAAAAAATCTGGTTTAGTGTCGTGCGTCTTTCCAAACGACTGAACTGAAACGATTATATATTTTACGAACCAGACCGATCGTCGATATACAGTGTAGAGTCACTATAGTGTGACATTATTGCTCTGGTCGCCAATTGCAATGTCAAGGTGAGCCACCTTCGTGGTCGTAGGTAGAGTCGTTCTTTCCGGTTGCTTGTAGTTTCTCCGCCAAACCCGAGACTAATAATTGCTGGGTAAGTTCTACTATTGTATACTGTGGTGTACTTACTTTTAATAAAACGAAAATTTATTGAAATATTATAACAAAATCAATGTTATTATGATAATGTGAAAAAAGGATAAATATTGTCCACCGATAACCGTATACCGAAACGTTAAGTTCTTACCGGTAATGGATATACAGTATACGTTTATTTATTCGGTAAATGGAAAAATAATTCATAAGAATCAAGATATAGACGTATTCAAAATATTGATCTACCAGTATTTTCAGAAATTTTAAGAGGACGTCACACAACAATGATGTCAGTAGGTATAGTAAAAACGTGTAAATGAAAAACAAACGAAATTACATTTTAAAATAATTTTAGAGTTAAAGAACTTTTTATAAAATGTACAAAGGATAGTATTTTGGAAACGATCTCATAGGCGTTTTGCAAAATTATAATTAGCAAAAAAGTTACAGTTTTTTTTTTAAAACTTCAAAAAAGGATTAGTCTACATTCGATATTATTCTATACAATAAGATAAATGTGAGAATCCTATAAGATCGTATCCAAAATATTTCCCTTTAAATATTTTATAATAGGTTATTTAACTCTAAAACCATTTTAAAATATATTTTTATTGGTGTTTTCGTGAATATTTTTTTTAAAAATGTCATGATTATACAAGTGGTACAAATGTAACTGGTACAAGTGGTAGAAAGTGGTTTAGATACGGGGCTATTTATAGATTATTTTTAAAATGTATTTAAACATTTTTTAATTGTTAAATTTAAATTTTTTCTAAATTTTTAAAATTTTCTATACCCCAAAAATCATTTAAATATTTATTAAACCTTGTATGCAACCTTTAAATGTAATGTTTAACATTAAATAAACATTAAATTTGGTTTGATCGAATGTTGCTAAACATTTCAGTCAACCTTATTTGAATATAATTTTTGAAGGTTCATACAATCATACAACATTACATGGCAAGGTTCAGTGCAACATTGAACCGTTCTCCTAAACACCTCCTCCCACCAAAAAAATACTTGCAAGCAACCATGCATTTTTATTGTTTCCTCCCCCCATCTATCTTATTATTTTACTACCTTCATGGAACGTGTTTTTTTTTCTGTAAATTTTGCAACAAATCTTAATTCTCAGTGATTGGATTCGAACCTCTGACTAGCACTTACTTAACAATTTTTGTACTCACGCTTAACCGCACGAGCTAGACTTCAATGATACAAACTTAGTCGGAATTGTGGGTACATGGTACATATAAATGTGCCAGTAATGGTATATGGTTACAGGCTCGGCAAAGAAGGAAAAAATTTATAAACCATCACAGCGCATTCAATGGTGGTCAGAACGAGATCGGACCGGTGACAAAATATGTTATACACTGAGGTATATAAAATACTAAAAGTCTGTTGTTTAGGTAGTCCATAATTGAATTTTGGATTGTTCATAACTAAAGGGGAAGTAAACCTAGTACCTCCTCCCCCTTTTGCTTAAAACCCCTAAACATAGAAGCCTATTAGGGGGCAGGAGAGGGACATAGCCCCCTCTGGAGAATACCAAAAAAAATTACTTTTAGTATGTTATATACCGGAGTGTATAATACATTATGACATCAGACCGAATACGATTTGACTACTATTAAATTCACAATAACGATTGAAAAATGTCCACTCATTCGCCATGACTATATTATTGTATACTATTCCACGGGCAATTAACCTTCAAATCCAAAAGATCATTGTTGCAGGTAGCCGAGAAGTGTACCTATCTTTTCGTAGATTTAGATACCCCTTCCCTTTTTTAAACTCGATATCCATGGATGACTATGGCCATGGGGGGTTAGGGTAGGGACATATCCTCCTGAAGAATAACTTTATAATGGATTATTGCTAAAACTAGTAGTTTTTAACATAAAAATATTATAATTTATTTAGGTCTGCCCCCTCTGAAATTTATCTTATATGAGCTAAACATTGAAATATGAACAATTAAACAATTAAACATTGTTTTTTAAAGGTTATATTGAATATTATAATATTTAAATATTCAATGAAATGTTATTCTACATTAAACTTTAAACATTAATTTAATATTTATTAAACTTTTATTCTTAAACATTTAATTATTAACTTTACATCAAATTTTTATTATTAAATATTTAACTATTAACGTTACATAAAATGTTTGAGATTATAAAATGTTTATTGGGACAAATTTATTGACAAACCCCTACAAAATGGAAGGTGTAGTATCTTTTAAATCGACTATATTAATATAGAGTCCGGATATTTAGGATTTTACATATAGACATCATTTAAAGCATATTATATAGTGTAAATGCAACTTTATATGAGAAAAAATTAAAAAGTTATTATAATAATATAAAGTTGACAGTAAAAAAATTGCAAAAATTTATATAGGTAATACAAAAATAAAAATAATTTGGTTTTTAATAATGCAGTTTATTGGCCATCTTACTGTTTACAAAAAAAACATAATAGTAAAATATTTTAAACATCATTATTTTCCTAATGAAGACATTGAACTCGTAGAAAAATTAGAAACTAGAAAATATTGCAATATAATGAGTAAATTATTGTGGAACAATGTTTGTATATCTATTGTGTATACGAGTATAGGTATAGGTAAGTACAATATATTGCTATATAATATCCAAATATGTAAAACAATATTTCGATTAATGTATTTCTGTAAAACACACCTGTTATTTTTAAACAATTATTGAAAAAAGTAATAAGAATACTCCAAAAATTAATATAATTAAAAATATTTTTAGTTTTACGATGATGTGTATTTGTTTTATAATTTCCTGTGAGCAATTATCGACCAGAAGACTTGACGTCATGATCTAACTTATTCATACGTACCTATTTTTTGGTAAAAAATTTTATCAGAATGTACTTTGAAGAGGTAATATGTCGATTTTTGACAAATACATCAGAAAAAACTATCGAAAAATGACGAAAAATACAGATTAAAATAATGGTTATTTCCTCCCAAAATATTGTTTCTAAATATTTAGAAATTTCACAGAGTATGTATTTTACTCAAACTTAAAAAGAATAAAAATTGAATTTTAATAATAATTAATATATACATATACATTTTTTTTTTTTTTTTTGTATACAAAATGTTTTAAAATTTGATTTAAGTGGATTAAGAATTGATTTGAGTTTTCTATTAATGTATTTACCATTTAAATGGTTTTACTAATGTGGATGGAGTTTTTTGGTAACCAAAATTCGACTAATTGTATTATTATTACTAGGATGTATCACATGGTTCTTAGGTACTTATCATTTTTTACTAAACTAAGGAATAATAAACTATAAAATTTAAAGAAAATTTATCAATTCGAACTTAAAAGTATTCCAAATTAATATTTTAATATTATAATTTACAACTCACATGACCTATCCTTTAGTCTCTGTATGTACCTAGTATTTTTGTCAAAGACTAATCTTTTCGTTGAACTTTTTTGTCAACCTTTTTTCTTCAGGTATACTTATGCCTAGATATTAAACTTCAATATTATATAAATATTATATTTATATCTTATATAAATATACATAGTTTTCAAATAAATATCTTAAAATTATCTAAAAATAATACCACCATTTACTATACCTACAATATTTGTTTTTTATACAGGTAAGTATGTCTGTTAGAAATTTAAAGAAAATATATGAATAGAAAAAATAATAATAATAATAAAAAAATATTTAATGTTATTTTGTCACTTATTTTTATTCATGATTAATGATCACATATTTTTCATGTGATGCAAAATATTTTACAAAAATTTTATAAAAATATCAAAATGAAGTTCATTTAATGTACATATTAAATTAAAAAATATAATTAGTTAAATTAAATTCATAAAATTCAAATAAAATATTTTGAACAGAGATTATTTACAAAAATAGTATACGGACCATGAAAACTTCAACTAAGTGATTTTGACCTAATGATAGTAAAATATCTAGAGGTTATATAAATGATTGGTTTTCAATATTTTTGATCCCCCAGAAAAAAGTTGAAAATACGCCACTGGATGTGATAGCGAGTGATATGAGAAAGGTGAGGATAAGTGAAGAAGATACGGGAGATAAAGTCAAGTGGAAGTGTAAGACTAGGGTGGCCGACCCCAAAGAATTGGGGAAAAAATGCGATGGAGAATAAGAAGAATATTATTAAAAATAGGTTACAAGTTTTTTTCATTGATATATTAATGTTATATAATATTATTTATTTTTCACATAGGAAAATGAATAAAAAGTTCAGTTCATTTCCCGATTACCATGGATACCAATTAATTGTGAATATAGTAATAATAAATGACTATTATACGCAGTGGCATATTTTCAATTTTTATCATGGGGGGGTTTTAGACTTTTAGCCAAAAAACAGTCGCAGACCTTATATTTTTATTTTATTTTTTTTTTTTTTTGCTTATTTACGTTGTGATATATATTTCATTTTGATGATTTACCCCCCCCCCCCCGGTAAAAATACGCCACTGATTATACGAGTATAATGTATGCCTAGAATATATTATTACCTATTTAAGGATCACTTATATGGCCTGGAAACAATAACCATATTAATATGTTCAGAGTTATGACCGTTATGACATACTGAAAGATGAAAAATACAGAAGTAATACAATAAAAAATTATTTATATTTCTCGGGTTTTAAGGGTAATTTTAAAGTATGTACATCTTAATTACAATAATGATCATTATATGTAGGTACTATTTGTCGTGACGTATATTAAAGTGGGGAAAATGGATACAGAAATTGAAATACCGGTCATTCGATCTGTCTAGTCAAATATAAATATTTATAAACTATTGTTCTATATTATTTGGACCAATTTCAAACATAACATAATATGTAACATATTATTTATTACTAAATGAGTAATAAAATATAGGTACACATATAGAATATAGCAGATATAAATTATATATTGTAGCTGTTTATAATAATTAAATACACAATGATAAATGAATAAAACATTATAAGTAGTATAAAATTAAAATTCTCAACAATATTTCTAAGAATTTTGTAAAAATAAGTAGGTATAGTGTTAAAAAAATTAAACAAAAAATTATAATTATAAATTATAAAAAAAAAAAAAAACAATAGAATAGACACATAATTGACTATAATATGATGAAATAATATAGGTACCTATTAACGTTTTCATTCAGATAGGTATTTAAAACTAGGAGATGCTTATACACATTACACAATATAGCTATAATTATAGGTGTAGGTAGGTGCATTCGCTTATTTTATACAATGTACAATGCATTCAAAATAAAGTGAATTAAAATTATAAAATTCAATTTATTTAAAACCATATTTCATGCTTAATATAAAAAATATTAATTATTTTTTTATTGTACTAGTTTCGTTATTAATAGATGCAATATCGTCATCACTATCATCGTCAGACATATACTTTCTCAAATGAATGTTGTTCGGATCATATTTTTGCACTAACATCTTCCAGTAATCCGATTTGTAGGTTAGTAAATAAGCTAAAACCTTGCCCGCCTGTTTTCTTTGCCGGTCGGAGCATTTGGAGCATTCCGTTTGAATGGCATCCGGAATTATCCCTATAAAAAAAAAAAAATATATATTTATTATATTTACACAGTTTTGTTATAATAAATAACATTTCATTAATTATTATCATACAATTATTATTTAAAATTTAAATTGAAGCTTTTTCGGTTCATATACCTATTATAGTTATATTAATTGTCTTGACAAATGCATTGTTAATTGTATTCGTTAATAAAATAATAATACAATAATAATAAATTTACATCCTAATAGACATAAAGTGAACATAAAACTAGTTTAACAATTATATTTCAATTTTAATTTTGTTTTTTAACATAAAACATGTTTTTGCGAATACAAACTTATCAAAAATAATCAACGCTGGGCATTAACGATTAATACATTAACAGTTAAGTCAAAAGTTAAGTTAATTTTAATTTTTAACTTAACTTTTTATATTTGATTTTTTTGTTAACTTAACTTATTTTTAGTTATATTAACTTTTAAATAGGTAATGAGTTACTTTTAATTAAAACTCAGTTAAGATAATTTTGAAATAATTTATGCATTTTTATTTCATATTGTATCTATTGTCAAAATGGTTGAATAAAAATAAAGTTGTTTTTGTCATTTTTAATCATTTTTATATTATAAAAATTATTTATTTCCCGAAAATATAAATAAAACAAGAATACCTATATATTATACAATTAACTCCCCGTAATATAAATTGAAGAATATATTAGATTTCCTATCAATAAATAATATTTAGGTAGGTATTATTTGCAATGAGCAATTTAAATTTGTTAGAATTTTAATGAAAATAGTAGGTAGGTACCTACTAACTAAACATTTTTATGAACATATTTGTTGTTAATTTAAACATATACATTGTAGTCATTAAGTCATTTCAATAATATTATGTTAATGATTTCTAAAAAATTTTACATGGTTAAAGTTAAAAAATAACAGTATTTCCAAAAAAATAATAGATACTTAATTTATTACCTATACCTGTTTATCTGAAATGTTATATTGACCAGTATAAAAAAAACAATTTAAGTTAATAAGTAATTTTTTTAACTTTAATTAACTTTTAACTTAACTTAATCGTTAGGAAAAAGAAAAAAAAACTATTAACTTTAAATTTGTTACTACTTTTTTTCTATTAACTTAACTTAAATTAGTTTAAAAAACCATTAACTTGCCCAGCATTGAAAATATTACCCGGCAAAGACGCAGTCTTGTAAAAAGTAATTTTGAAAAAGTATTCAAAATTCAAATGCTTGTACTCTAATACTTCACAAAATAACCACAAAAATACGTAAGATGTTATTACTTGTAGGTAAACCATATTACTTTTAATGATTAAAAATGTATAAGCCAAAATCATTAAGTATACCTACTTGGCTATAATAGTTCGAATGGACCATTGTAGTGGGTGTAATATGTACAATATACTAGTAATTTATTATCAATTTATCATTATTACATTCAAAAAATGATTCTGAGCTAAAACAAATTAATAAAAATTTTTTGACTTAAAAAGCTAAAATTGGAAATATAAAAAGTATGAGATAAGTAGAATATTATATAATATATATATATATATATATATATATATATATAACTAGAGAATATATTTATATATAAATGCATATATTTATTAGAATAAGGTATTTGAAATCTGATAAAAAATGTGCACGATTTATATCATTCTTATAAAAATAATACTAATTTTATTTTGCATATTTTGCATATTCTTAACTTTTTCACTTTTTTTGCATATTTAATGCATATTTTTGTTTTTGTTTTAACTTAGATTTTAAAGTATTCTTATTTCCAGCTATAAAAGTTTATCAAATTACGGTTTAAATAAAACTATTTTAAAATCATGAGTTTCACAATTTTCTAATATATAATAAAGTAGACTTTATCAATGGTCTGAAACTAATATCGATAAAATTACAATCGGTCAAAGATGAATCAATCGTTCGGCGAAGACAATAAAATTAATTAACTAATAATTTTGTTTGACTTTAATATCTTTTTTCAATATATTATTTTCAATTACATTCAATTTTAAATGCAATATTTCAAGTGCATAATTTGTAGCATATTATAGTATTTTTCAACGCATATTTTGAGGGGTTTTAGTGCATATAAATCCCCTAATTATAACACTATAATTGATATAAGCCTGTATTTTATAGCAAGGTAAGCATTAAATAGTTAAAAAGTTGATTTTTTTAACTTTTATCTGAACTAGATAAGTATTTTCGCCTTTAACTTATTAACTTAACTAGTTTAAATTGTCATTGTATTAACTTAACTTTTTGAAGTGAATTAGTTTTTATAATCATTCGGTTAAGTTAAAAGGAAGCAACAATGATTGTGAGCTTGTTACATGTTTTAAACAAAATCTAAGTATATAATTATCATAATTCCTTTTTATATTTATTTAAATATGACTAGAATTATGTTTTGAAACCCACAATAATAATATTATAGATACCAATGGATACTTAAATACAATTTGTATTAGATAATTTTTATTTTCTATAAAAACTTTTTAACCATCAATCATACATTTATAAAAAAATAACTATAATAAATATAAAGTAATAATATAGATATTTATATATAAATCAGTGTACTATAAAGTTCAATGTTCTATGATAATATTAAGAGGACGTTATACAAGTTCAGTTGGCAAAAACAGAAAGTTCATAAACTATAAATAGTTTAGCCGGAAAAATGAGAAAAAAGTTGATGACCTATTTTTTTGCTTATTTATATTTCAAAGATAATACAGATTCTTAAAATTGTTTTAGAGTTAGCATACTTATTATAAAATAGTAGAGGACAACATTTTGGAGTAAAGCTCATATCGGATTTTTAATATATTACTGTAAAAAAGTTATTAAAGATTAAAAATATTTGAAAAATAACTTTTTTTTAACTGTAATACCTTTTTTAAAAATTAATAAATTTAAAAATCGAAATGAGGTTTACTCAACACAACGTCTACAGACTACAGATATATTTACATACTTTTAAAATAAGCTATGGCAAAAATTTCGCGTTGTTAAGCCTTAGAGATTATTAAATATAAATTTTATATAAGTATTATTATTATGCATGTATATATTATTTGTGATCCACATATGTAATATATTATATTATATAATAATTAATATAAAAAAACTTAACAATGTTCATTATTGGCTTAAAAAGTAATTTCCCAATACTATACAAATACTGTTTTAGATCATTCAATAAAATATAAGGATCATAGAAATTAATTAATTAAATGTAAATACATTTTATTAACGTAAAAATTATGTGGAAATAGCACGTAATAACCACTGTTTTTGTACCACAAGTTAGTATTAAGAATTTTAAAGTATATTTAATAAAATATAATTTTATTCTTACACTTGTTAATATACACATTATTTGAATATAATAGACAGTAGTCGTAATAATTATAATAGGTACTAATGTGATAATATAGACCGAAGTTTCGATCAGAATTGTTTTCATCGAATGCAATAATATCGTCGTTATCAAAGATAATTACCATTGCTTTCAAATCTAAAATAATAATAATATAGTATCCTGTCCGAGAACTAGAGGAACGATTGACCAAATTCTTCTACCTATATCCTACCCGACTTACAAAGTGCTTTCCTCATTTTTTCTGTTTTAATTTAAACTTAAAGAGTTAAAATTATTTTTATCTAACTTTATATTAACTTAATATAACTGAATGCTTTTAGATGAATTTAAGATTTAACTTATCTGAGTCCACTTTTTTATAGATATTTTTAATTCAAACACAATTACATATATAACTGCGTACTCGGTTAAATAACAGTTTTTCTTTTTTTTTAGTTTTAAATATAAATAAATAAAAAAATACGTTTAAATATTTTCGAAATATAGTATTGAATATATTAACGACTATGTATATAATACTAATATACATATATCACATGATGAGAATATAACCTTGTGTTAAGATGTTGACATCTCTGTATCATACAAAGTTACAAATTAAATCTAATTACCCAAAAATACCTACAAACATAATAAATTTGTACAGTTAAATTTAAGAAAAATATTTCTTTTCTTAAATAATATATATATATATTAATTTATTAATTAATACTAATAAATTAATACATTTTAAAGTAGTTAACATTTTAAATTCAAACGTGTAAAAACATTGATCGAGAAATTCTAGATTTTCAAGATAAGTGTTTTTTTGTTTAGCAATAATAATTAGATTAACCTTGTATTAACTGTTCTACTATTTATCATCAAAAACTATAGACATTTTAGCAAGTGTCTGAATCTGATGTAATGAAATTGTTATGAATTAAAAAAAAATCACTAAATTATAAACAACATAAAAAAAAACAAATTTATATATACTACAGTAGGTATATAGATACTACAGTTAACAAAATAACCTAATTTTATAGTATATTAATATCAATATTATATTTCTAAGTATTAAAAATCGAAATTGAACATTTTAAGAAATACAACGTTTTTATTTGAAATATTACGTAACACTGTTAATTAAGTTAAGCAAGTGACTTGCGATTTACCGAACAGTAAACTATATTTTATTTAGTCGATTTAGCACCGGTTAAGTACCATAACCATTAACCATTATTATTCTGGTTCGTATATTCTACCATAACTTACATACTGTCTTGTTACTTGATACATGATACAATATACCGTTATATTGAGTATATTTATGGCATTGGCATAATTATTCTTCTCACTACAAAGTAGTCTTCTTCTTCTCCTTCGTCTTTTCTCCCAACTATATGGGCTCGGCCACCCTAGTCCTACACTTCCACTTAACTCTATCTCCCGCATCTTCTTCACTTACTCTCACCTTCCTCATATTACTCAACATCACATCCCCCCAAAACTCTGTTTCGGTCTTTCCATCGACATACATTTCCTTTATTAATCTTACTGCATCAGTCTCTTCCCTCTTTAATACGTATCTGACCTATCTTAATCTATTCTCTCAAATTTTGTCAACTATCGAAGTTACTCCTATACTAAATCTTATATAGGTACTCATTCCTTAATTTGTCCTCTCTAGTCACCCCACTCATCCACCTTAACATTCTCATCTCTGCTACACTCATTATGTGTTCTACCTTCCTATTTACTGCCCAAAACTCTGTTCCATACATCATTGCAAATCTGACCACTGTATTAAAATTTACCTTTTAATCTAATAGGGATTTCTTTGTTATACAAAGTACCTGACCTTTCTCTTCACTTAATCCATCCACACTTAATCCTGTGTTTCATATTCTCTTCGAAGCCATCTTTCTGTATAACAGATCCTAAATACTTGAATGTCTCAACATCTCCCACTACATTCCTACTCAACTTCATTTCTTGCCTTTCTCCATTCACTCTGTATTCTTTTTCTCCAAAACCATACTCTATATATTCTGTTTTATACCTACTAATCCTTAGTCATTTACTTACAAGAGCTTCCTTCCACCCTTAAAGTCTACTTTCACCAGGAAACATGATTAGTAAGAACTCAAAACAGATCCATTTCCACTCTGACCCTAAGATCCTCAGTTTCTCCACATAGACTCCATACACGTTTTAAATTACATTACATAAACCTTTGGTAATCCTTTCTTCATTAATGCCCACTTCAAAATCTCCCTAGGAACTCTATCATAAACCTTCTCTAGATTAATAAATACTATACACAATTTCCTTTTCATTTCTCTATAATTCTTTACAATCTGTCTTATACAAAATATTGGCTCCATGTTGACTTTCCAGATATAAACCCAAACGGAGTTTGATCCCGTCATGTCCAGATTAACGAGACTCTTCTGTATAAAATTTCTGAAAATTAATTAATTTTTAAATATATTTAAATTAATTTTCATAAAATTTGTCATCCCCTAATACACCTATTATGATATGTCGTACGATTTTTGAGATTTTTATACTCCAGTTTGACGCAAAATGTATTTTAGTTTGTTTTAAAGCGATCATTATTAAATTTTTTAAGTAGTTTTCTTAAGTGGTAAGAAAAACTATCAAAAATAATGGAAACTTGTTATAAATCGGAAAATAATATTTTACCGAACTAATTAATTCAGAATCGTTTCGAATTCAATTAATTTATGCTTGTTTTCAAACCTAAAATAATAATAGTAGACTATCCTGTTCGAAGACCAACGAGACGATGGACAAGTTTTCAACATCTTTATCTGAATACCTTATTTTGTACATTTGATATCCCTGTGTATCTTTTTGAAATAATTTTAAATGCACATAGTATAATATTATATAATATATTTTGAATTAATATTTACCTTTTTTTGCATATATTTGTTGAAAAATTACTATATTTAATACATTCTAAAGCATATAATTACATATTTTTCATTTTCCAATGCATATTTGAATGAATTTAACGAATGAATATTAATATCCAAACTCTAGTTATAAATAAAGATAGGTTAGTATTTTTTATTATTAGATGGTAGATAGGTATTATATTTCCTACATACCTATGCTATATATAGTACATCAGTATAAGTTATTTAATATTTAATGTATTTTTGGTACAAACAAAACCAACAAATTTGAATTATAGGTAACGAACATATTTTATTGAATAATTGATCTATAAATATTTATAAAAAGTGCTAAATTTTATCAGCTGTTAAGCATTATTATATTTTAACCTTAAAATTGCATTAAAACTACAAAGTTCATATTTTATGAGCTTAAACTAAATTCGCCAGAAATTATTAATAAGAAACTGCATAACGAATGGAGATATTTCAAGGACAAAGAACAAATTATTAGATTTTGTTTTACATATAACACAGACATCTGAATATAAAAGCCACACGATTAACATAATACGTATAAATATAATTTTTCAATTAATAATATGTATTACTATGTGATTACTTAAATTTGCTTTTATCATAATAAGTCGTGTGTTAAATTAATTAGTTTGGTAATGATTTAATAAAGTAAACATAATTATGTATAGCTCCGTATAGGTAAAATAATAAAAGAAGTATAATGTACACAACTTTTCAGTTTATTCGATATTTATAGACGCAAATTACGCAAATTTCTTGAACAATAAACTATAAACTAATAAAAATGGCGTTATAATCGTACACATGTGAATATTATGAAAATGATAAAATAATAAAAATAATATACAGAAAATATCGATGCCAATCATAAAAAGACTGGACTGGTGTGGTACACTATGAAAAAATGTAAAAGATACTGAAATATTTAATTATATATATTATATATTATTACCTATGATTTTGTCTGGTTTTGTTATTTAATTCCTTCAAGGTATTATAATATATGGATAAATCAGCTAATACGACTAGTATATACGGAAGTAATCAACATTATTTTCTTTACTTTATATTTCCGTACATAATCTGTGTAAAAATGAAAATATATTTCTTTTGGACAAATCCATTATTGAACGTGTATCAAAGAACCTTATTATCTTAACTGATAAATACGAGTACTTCTAGTTCCCACTAAATATATACATATGCGTATAAGTATATATATATATATATAAGTATATTATGGCATAAAAGAAAAATAAACAAATCTAAAAATAACAGATATTGTACGTAGTGAAAAAAAACATTTTACATATAGGTATTCCAACAAAATTTCGAAGGAGATATATTGCAACACGTTATTAATTGTCGTAATTACGTAAGTAAACATTTATGGAAAAACAAAACAGAGGCACATGAAAATAAAGAAATAATTTATTGTGTTGCGAACAAAACAATAACCTAACAAAACATTATATGAATTAAAAAAACCAGTTTTGTTGTATATTTATTTCAATGCAGAAATGATTATTTCATACAACGACCATATTTGAGGAAAAAACCCATTTTAGATAAGTATATCATATATAGGTAAACCGATGGAAATGTTTTTAATTTTTAAACTCATAGGTATTTACATTTTATACTAATTATTAAATATAATTATAAATGCAAAACTCAACTAGACCTAGGTAAACCGATGGAAATGTTTTTAATTTTTAAACTCATAGGTATTTACATTTTATACTAATTATTAAATATAATTATAAATGCAAAACTCAACTAGACCTTTTTCAATACTGCAATAATGGTTTTTATATCAATATTGAAATATCTGAAATATTGATATATTCTGCAAAATAATTAATTGTAATTGTAAAATAATAATTATCCAAAGGATTGGTATAGACTATAGATGAAGGATATTACATGTCAAAATATCTTTAGAAAAATATATCTATATATCTATATATATATGATGGAAAATTTCTCCGTCAAAAATATAATTTAATGATTATTTAGTAGGTAAATATACGATTTTAAGTGTATGTGTGTGAATGATAAAAAATATTTGTACTAAAATGTATTAATGTTTATATATACTTATATATTATTAAAATCATAAATTGAAAAAAATTGATAAATGCTATTAAATGATGTTATAAAATGTTGACTATTTAACACTTTTAGTTAGCTTTTAAATAAGTTATTCAGATGGCCTTTTTTTTACTTGTTTGCCATTTTTTAAGCGAGTTCTAGATTTCATTTTGGGGGGTGGAGGTTAAAAATAAAACATCATTCAAAGAAAAAAAATCAAGTTTTTAAATTTTTAGAGTTGGCCAAATACCTCCTATTAACTCCCCCAAATAAAAACCTCTTCGGTACGCCCCTGATTGGAATATAATATAGACTTTACAACTAATTAATGCTTTATATGATATGAATGATATGATGCTTGTAGCTTGTTCCTCTTATATAAGTAAGTACTCTAATTCTAGAGATATATTTTTAAATATTTTTATTATAATAAATTAAAATTTTTATACTGATATTTTGTACATACCTACTTAAGTAAAAATACATAATTTTAAAAAAATAAAGAGATATTTTTTACTGGAAATATTTTGACCGCAATCGCCAACAAAGTTTAAGGAGAATAAGAAGATTAAATACGACTAAAAAGTGAAAACTATCAATATAATTTTGAATTTTATATTGGAGGCTGGAGAGCTACAAAATGTAATCATATAAATAAAATTGACATCAAATTTTATACTAATATAAAATTGTCGTTTGAGTACAATTTTATTCCAATATTCAGTCGATGCGAATTATGTGGTAGGTATCCGTATCTTCTATCGTCATGTATCTAAATATAGATTAAAAATTTATTTATATAATCACTAAAATTTCAAGATTTTTAAACATACAAGCACTTATTTACTCACTCTGGATGTGAGAACGACCAAAAATATCGTTCTATCTAAAACACCCTAATAGAATGGAAATTTTTTTTAAAAATAAATAAATTACATCTAAATCGTGAGTGAGTTTACGATAAAATCATGTTTGTTCATCACGACCACGGATGTATATATTTATAATAATCAAGAATTTGAGTTGCGATACTGCGATTATAAATAGCATTTTTTTTTTTAATGATTATAGAATTTGTTTCACGATTATGGCTTAAAGCCCAACCAATGAAATTAAATATATACCTGTATATATATATATATATAAGATATTTTCATTCAATTTATTTTTAAGTACAATATTGATGTTTGATGTTGTCTCCAATTTTATTTATGTCATTCGAATACCGAATTTTTATTTATTATGTGTCTTATTGTAACAGGTTTGTATAAAATGCTTAGTGTTTATGGATATTTTTAAGAAAATAATATTAATTTATTATTATTGAAATGATAAATTATTAATATTATTTTATTCGCTCCTAGAACAAAACTCGTTTTTTTTTCTATAGAATAATTGGTAGACGTGGATATTCTGATCCTCTCCAAATATTTGGCTCCTGGCAAATAAAATAAATGTGGGTGTGAACACATCATCATGATGATTTAAAGAATATTTTTTTTTTGTTTTTTTTTTCATGAATAATGATATTGTTGTGTATTTGATGTAATTACATATTTTATATATTTAATAATTTTTAAATAATTATTACTTACGAGTACCTAAATCAAATAATTTCATTTAAGTAATTACGTTTTATTATAATAAAGTATAAACACTATAATATATGACAACAGTGGTATAATTTCATGATTATGTAACTTTTAATCTAATAATAAATCATCGCATTTATCAAAATAATTTCGTTGTTTTTTCTCCGTTTTAGATTCTGAGCGGAACGAGGATAGTTTTACAATGATGTTTATTATTTTTTCTATGATGTACTTTTGGCTAGAAGACTTATTTTACTTGTTACATGTTTACTAAATTTCCTGTAACAAATTGCATCAGGTTGGTACTTTGAAGAAGTAAATTTTCGATTTACCCAAGAGTTTTTCAATACGTAAGAAAAACTACGGAAAAATGACGTAAAAATGTACACATACGAATATGTAATATAGTATAATAAATGTAGTATATTGATGATTATAAGATTTTTAACAAAGTTAATGTACATCACTCTATCAACATTTATTTTGAAAATTATTTTCTGAAAATCGGAAATCATAATTTGTTTTTATAGCAATTTAAAATTTTCGAACAACTTTAATTATTTCGGTATGAAATGTTTTCAAATTTCGGTGAAAAAAAAACCTAAAGACTTCAAAATTTCATAAGATATGTATTCGATTATTATTTTGATTGACAAAAATGTTCAACAATATTTATAAAAAATTTTTAAAATTGATTTTGACATCTTTTTATAAAATTGGTAATTTTAAATTGATAAACTAAGATATTTAATTTCTATGTTAATTGTGATGAAATCATAAAAAATGTATCTTTTAGAATATAATATAACTGAGAGAAAACACTAAAGTTCCGCTCAGAATCATTTTTTTCAAATACAATAATTTATTATTGCTTTCAAATGCAATACATCTACCAAGAGATTTATCCTGTCTGATAAGCGAATTGTTTTCACCTCTACTAACTAGCTTTTTCGATAGTTGTTGTTTATGACTTTTGAAGTTACCATTCTAGAATACTATTATTTTGTTCAATCATTTTCATTTTACTGATACAAAGTCATATTAAACGACTTGAGCCATTTTTTAAATGAATTCTCTGTGTCTAAATAAACACCCAGTATATGTCTAAATTGACACTTAATCAACAAATATTCGACTCCCGTTCTAAAAAGAATAAAAATATATTTATGTATACTTTGGGATATCAGCTTTTCTAATTCCTATTCCGAAAAATAAAATTACCGTAACCCTATAATATTAATGATTTATTGATTTATTCTTTAAAAACGCTATCAATTTTGTTAGAAAATGTGGTGACAAGTAGACCACATAATTATTTTATAGTATAATATACTCTTTGTATTGATCTTTGCTTTCTTGTGATCTTTAGTCCGATACTCCTCAAGATCGGTAACTTTCGTGGTCTTTGATCCCTCCTGTCTCCGTTTTTGCTCTTCAATGAGTCCCAAACACTTCTCTTAAATTATGCTTTATAATTTACCTGTTTTGTTTTCTAATAAATATAACAATAATTTATAAATAAAAATATTGAGGTGGTCTCCTTGCAGCTACCACAAATATATTAAACATATAATAACAAATATTTTATTTATTACTGTGACCCTATGTTTATTAATTAAATATTAATTTTATTATAATACATCGTTTTAAAGCATCCGAATCGTATGATAAAAATAAGATATGTCATATTTTGATTGAATGCATACCATACTTAAAAACAGTGTATCCGAATAAAATAATTTGCTATTTAAACATTAGGAAATTAAATAATATTGAAAATTATAAACTATTAATATGTACCTACATAGTATTATATTAATTTACTGTTTCAATTATTGAGTTATTTGAAATAGATGCCTACAACTTTATTAATTACCCTGAAATAAAGCAGTATATTAGATTTTAAATAAGTTTGAATTACAGCGTCAGATAAATATCAAGTCTAAAAAAGTATAAAAAGTAATGTTATATATAGTTAAGTTTTCAGTTTTTTATTATTCAAATGATGACAAAAAATTCATACTACCTAGTTTCCTATTTGTAAAATATAAATGTTTTCCTACGTTCATAAAAATTTTTAAACTAATAATTATTTATACTACATTTTATATTTATCTTTTAATTTTTGTAAGAATATTTAAAGAATAAATAAAATATGAAATTGAATTAATGGCGTGACGAACTGTAAATTTTGTTGAGGCAATATATATATTTTTGGGTCTACTCCACCCTTTACCTCTCCTCCCATTACTCTTTCTCCAGTAGATTTATAAAATTTATATATTTTTCATAAAATAGTTCACTATATTTTTTTTCGATTTAAAAGAGAAGAATACCACCGTTTATAATTGAGGCACATACCTCAAAAATAAATTTTCGCCTCACCACTAAGTCGAATTAATAAAATAAAAGTAATAAAATATGGTAATTAATATAATGAAAACTATTTTGTTCATTAATATGATATAGGTACCTACTACAGTTAATTCTTTGACTAAACCGTTACTAAGAGTTTTTTTTAAATAAAATTCAATTATAATGTTATCAAAACATACAGAATAGAAAAAATAAATTTTATAAATTATATTTTATCCCCAAAACATAACCCTACGATAATATATGATGTTGAACATAATATATACTTACCCTGCGTAATATTAAAAAAAAATACCTACATTTTTACTTCTTATAGATCGCAACTAAAAAGAAAAAAAGTTAACTCTATTTTTAAGTAGTATTTAAATGATTTTGAGAAGTATCTATTTGTAATTTTATTTAGGTAGTATTTCAAATACTATTTTTAGATGTGTTAAATACCACCTTAAAAGTGTTTTTTACAAAACTGATAAGTAGACGTGGGTACCTATATAATAATAATAATAATAATAATAATAACTCGGTATTTTCAAATAGTCTAGTAGAGCATATTTTTACATTTCTTATTTTGATACTTATTTATTTACCTATATTGATTTGAAACATTTTGATTCTCTGTAATTAATGATTGGAATTAGTTGATTATAATATAACAAAACATAGTCTATAAAAATAAAAAGTACTAATTTAAAATTACGCTACTAAGAAATTCTTTTTTAAAAATTGTCCGTTCGTAACGTTGTTGTCCTTTATGTGTATACAATTGTTTAAAATAGTGTGAAAAATCCTACTGAAAACAAAGCACGAAAACGTCTTTAAAAATGTGAAAACCTTTGATGCTTACTTTTGAGCTCCAAGCCCTCTCTGGTGCACGGGCCTCGGTTCATCACGCAGTTGAATAGGACTTTGATGATTCGTTCGTTGCTCAGGACGGCTTCGACGTCGATGTAATCGTACCGGGTCGGGTACGTGACCGTTTCTCTCTTGCGTCCGTCGCCGGACCCGGCGGTTTTTCGGGTTGCGGGTATCTGCACCGAATTTCGGTTCTCGGGTGTCCGCGCCGAATTTCGTTTGGCGGTCGGCACCGAAATCTGGTTCGGGATCAGGTTCGGTGGCGGGTCCGTGGTGATGGGCACCGTGTTTCGGTTTGTGGCAAACACCGAATTACGGTTCACGGTCAGCACCCTTTGCGACGTGGTGTTATCGCACGCCAAGGTCAGGTAACATAACACTGCCACCAAATTCATGAGGAGGACGTACACGGGTCAAAAATACGGCAGATCGACGGACGATACACAATGTATATTGTCGACGAAGGACTCCGGTGATTTTCGATGGATTTTTTTGTTTTTTTTGTCTTCCTAAATTTATACGACACTCGTATCAAGTCTATATATTGTAATATCGTGTACTTGTAATACGATGTGTTTTAACATTCACATAGCGAGTTTTTACGACCGTCGGACGTGAGATTTACCGCCGGAATAACGGAGTATTGTGGACAGCGGCAGAAATGATATTATTACGATATATTATATCGTTCAGCCAATTCGCGCACTTGAGGACGTCTGATGTTTAGCGGAACGCCCGAGACGGAAACGTAGAAAATGTGGAGAGAAAAAAAATCACGAAACGTGCCCATCTCAAGGACGCCGTCATCCTCCGCAAACGCGCACCGCCAGATCGCTATTTTTTTATTATTTTTTTTTTATTTTTTCGTTTTTTTTTTTTTTTCTATTTCCTCGGCTCATCTCCCGCCAAATCACCGCGATGTCTGTCCGTTAAACATGCGCTAATTTTTTCATCATCTCTATAATGTTGTAGGTAACAATGTCAGTTCGCGTGTCCGAATACAATAATAATAATAATAATAATACGTATACAGATAAGTATAGGTAGTTCAAACGTTCTATAATCACGATAAATAGAAGATATAGATGTATTTATACTATAGATTATAGTATCGCGATTCCGGCAAAATGCGACATTTTATCGCGGAAACCTTGACACACAAGTTGACCTAGGTTTCTACACGGTATAATCAGTTGATTCTCTAAATACTATATCAACAAATATAATATACTCATATATATGTACTCTAAATTAAATTACCCAGTAACTCGGTCAATGGACTAGGGAAATCGGCTTATAACCACTCCTTTCACTGAAAATTGGAAATTTTATACGGACCTTTACCAACCAATATTAATGATGATATTGAATGACTTTTTTTTTGCTCATCAGTCGGCCAAAACCTCTCGAAATTTATAATTCTGGCTACACCAAAAACGGTGGACATAGATTGATATGTTCAAAATTTTTTATGATAAATCATGTTTTTTTTTTTGGATAAAATTCTGAGCGAAGCACGGTACACTATTAATTTTTTAAACATATTACGATTTTCCGTTATTTTCGGTACCTAATTTTCTTTTACGCTTAAAAAATTACTGAGAAAATCTACTTCTTTAATGTACTAACTAGAACGAATTTTCCACCAGAAAACTCTATACCTACACGAAATCTTCTTCTACCTTACTCTTTTACATCTACTTAACTCTTCTATGTGCAGTTTACATAGGTACAAGAAAAAGTAAAAATCAACAACGCAAAATTTGTAAAACACATGCTATGCTCAGAATCTAAAATTCATAGAATATTATACAAAATGTATCGTTAGCATGAAAGGCCCATAAAATTGAAACAACAACTTTATGATATCAATCTTAAATCAATGTCAATATTAATTAGCAAACTAATTGTAAAAGTTTGCAAGTACAATTGTAACATTTGCAAATTAGTACCTATTTACCCCATTTTAATTGGAATAAATGAAAGGGGGGGGGCAACTTGTTGCCCATTTATTTTGTCCTAGAACTTTGAAATCAGTACTGAATGGACATAAAAAAAGAAATGGAAAATACACTGAAAAATAGTTAAGATTACTTAAAATTGATTTTTTTAAATATTTAAGTGACACTAAAATAATCAGCTAAAAAGCCATAACTACTCATAAAAAAGCCACTACTGACCATTAATACTCTATGTCTATATGTATAAAAACTTTGTACTATATATTTATATTTATATTTTAAAACTTTATTTCTTAGAACCATTATTTTTAGAATAACAAAGAAATAAATGATTTTGATAAAAGCGTGTTATTTTCCTTTATTTTTTCGCCATTTTCGGTTGGTACCTACTTGATAGTCTTTACACATTTTCATAATTCTCTTTGTGTATTTTCTTACGCATTTAAAAACTAATAGAAAATTTAAAAAATTATCATTCGAATGCACCATCTAGAAAACGGGAAAGTCTAAATATTTTACATTTTATTTTATTTTAAATCAAGTTTGCTGATCGGAAAATTGTTTACAGAAATAAAAATATATACATCATTGTAAAACCAAAAGATCCGCCAAAAGTTATTTATTGAAACTATCCAAAATGGGAAAAATTGAATAAATTTTGTATTCGTGATCATAATGTATGACTATCTAAATATATAACAACTACATCTTTAAGTCAATTATATACTATAATAGTATGTTACATAATTTATCATTATTTTCAGGACTAAATCACGAATTAAATTACTTACATACTTACATGCGATCATTTTGCTTCAATAGCATGAATATAACATAAAGTTTAATACAGACACGGTCAGGTGGTCGATATATTACAGAATTACGTTCCTAAAGGCATACCTATTAGCATTGATTATATATAGTACTATATATAATCAATGCTATTAGTTATTACCTAGTTATAAAACGAGATAATTTCGTTGAAACTACGTGATATCCTTTGTTTGTGATACAACTAGTACAAGTAATCATAGAATTGATTAAAAGGTGTTTAAATCTGTGTAAAAGGGGTGTAAAGAGGTTGATAATAAACGTGTATTTTTATTTTATCTAGAAACAACTAATCGACCAAAAAACTTGATCCAATCCTTAAGTGTATAGGTACCCATTTTCCAATAGCAAATGTGATTTACAAAATGGTATTTTGAAGAGGTATTTTTAGATTTTTTGACTTTTCGACTTCTTTGATAAACGCTTAAAAGACCATAGAACTCAAAAACATATAACTCCATAAAACCAACTCAATAACCACACGCTGAATAGTAAAATAAATTGTATTTTGAAGTAGATATTATCCTAGACCCTAGTATTTAATAATAGTTCTTATAAACTAATAAAGTGATTACATTTATGAAATTATTATATTTATATGTAATAAGTAAATTATAAATGCAAACAAATATAATAATAATCAATAGTTCTAGATAATATTATAGAGGTATTGTTTCATATTTATTTATACGCTAAAAAAATCTAAAAATTAAAATTCATTTTTATTTTAAATATTAATCATATAAATATATTTTTTGTATATTAGTACTGAATTAAAAATAAATTTATGAACTTTCAAAATGTTTATATAGTTTAAAATAAAAAATTGAATATTACAGGTACTATATAAACACTTAAACATTGCAAGTCGTAATATTTACATGCTATGGTATAAGGAATACTCGACGGGGGCGAAATTATAACTTCACGGGTATATTTCGAATACGTATATTTCAGTATTTTTGTCTAATTTAGTAGCATAATTTTATTCAATAAAAGAAAAAAACATTTTTTAGTTGTATGGTCCTTTAAGGAAATATTGCCGAAAGACGACAAAAGAAACTGGTTATTTCCTCAAAACTCCAAAGAAAATAAAGGGGGTTAGAAATTTTAAATATTCATAAATTAAGTATTTTACTACTATAATATTATATAGATGAGTACATCATGTATATATGCTTTTTTTTTGTAGTAATAGAACTCCACTCGGAATCGTTTTATCGAAAGAAATGATTTGTCATTGCTTTCAAATCCAGTATATCCACCAGCAATATCCTACCCGAAGAACAAAGTACTTTCATCCCTTACTGACTTTTGCTATGTACCTATTCGATACAATCTGTTTTGCAAAAAAATAAATTTCACATTTGCACCTATTCCTAATTTATTTATATTAAAGGACCAAATTTGACATATCATTCAATTATTACCTAAGCGCCTATGGGGTGGGGGGCCTGTGGTGTGCTTACATTTTCTGACAAGGTGATGGAGAGGGGGGAGGTTTATAACAAAAAATAAAAATATCTAGATAAATATGTACTTATTTTTATTAAAATATCAAAATATGTAACAAAATTTTTAATTTATTTCTAATTAATTCATATAAAATTCGGAATTTTTATTTTTTTTTAATAATGGGGGATTGTCGGACATATGCTGATGTGATAAAGTAGGGGGTTGGACATTTTTTGACGCAGGGGGAGGGGGTCTAAAAGGCCAAAAATGTGCTGACGTTTTTCTTGAACGCCCCCATATTATGCGGACTGGTGAAAAAGTTAAATTTCAAATAATCCAGCTGTGGGTACATACATACAAATAAACACATTATTGCAAAACCAATATGCATTCCTCGCTTTGAACAGAATCTAAAAATACATATGGTATATATTGTACACAAATTATGATTAAATTATTATTTATATATAATGACGTACCAACACGACAGAAAAATGTAATAACACGATACACCATAAAAATACATTTTAAGAAAACAACAGTACACAGAAATCCATAAACTTTAAATAAATTGAAGCACTTGTTACACTGTTAACTAAAGACTGTCTGTGTTATAGCGCATCATAGTCATTGAAATACGTATGCGCAGTTAAAAGTATATTATTTTTGTGATTTGGCCGATTTGGGTTTATAAAAATGTATATCAGAAAATAATATTATATATACTTACGCAATTAAAATATATATTTTAAATTCACGAATAAAAATGTTTAAATAAATAATTAATAATAATTGTAAATTAAGATCATAGCTATATGCTATTGGTTAGATACTAATAATGAGAAAATATTATAAATCATAATATTATCACAGATAATATCAAGATTTAGTTTCAAATAGTAATTGTAAAGATAATAAATAAATACCTATTATTTCATATATGAACAGAGTAAAAAATTATATAAATTTATACCCATAAATTTTTCGAGAGAAACGGACTCATTTCGAAAATCATTTATTTTTTTAAAAATTTCATTTATTTAAATTAATTTAAACTGGAAATTAAAATTGAAAGTTATAAATAATATAACGAATATTGCACGATATTTTATATATATGTACACTAGTCAATTTTTACAATAAAAAAGTGTCGTCATTTTCCAACTATACATAATTTTATTAACGTAATTTTATATAAATATAAGAGTTTTAACAATATTTCTAGATCAATAACTTTTTGGTGCATTAAACCTAAAATTTAAGAGCATAACAAAAATACCGGTATGTAATAATTTAATTTTAATTCTGTACAAATATTTTATTGTACCAGACTCTTTATTTATAGGATATATTATGAGAATAAATGTTTGTTATTTTAAATGATAATACTTTAAAATCGTATATAATTTTTAAGATTTTGAATATGTTTTATATTCTGAGAGAAATGAGGAATGTATTGTTTTTAATATGAATACATTTATTGGGGTAAAAGGAGCCTAACAGGAGTTTAGAATAAGATCATGTTTGATAGAAAATTGGTTTTAGTTGATACTTTAAAGACGTAATTTTTAGATTTTTCTGGAAGTTTTCCTTTTTAAAAGAAATATTTTATAAATGTAAGTAACAAATAAAATTATCATAGTTATCAATTTTATTTTTTATTATAATATTTAACTGAACTTTGCTCAGAATGGTGTTTTGAATGCAATTATTTATCATTAGACTATCCTTCACTATCTATATCTACACTACTTTTTTCATATAATTCCAAAAAAATAGACAATTGTAAAACAAAAACAAAAAACAAAAATAGTGTAGAAAAAATACTTTAAATCGGTTCATTTTAAGTAGTATATTTAGTGATCTAATTTTTTAGGAATGTAGAAAAATAAATATTCATCATTTTAGAAATGAATAAAATATTTTTATACCTATATTTTAATATAAATGTTACAACTCGATTCCTATAATTTCTTAAAAAAGTAGCTAATATAAATTGAATTTTTCTTTTCACAAGACTGTAAAATTGAATTATTGAAAGTTCAAACACAATTGAGTATAAGTAAAAATTTGTTTTGTTTTTTCGTCTAAATCTCCAAAGAAATATGCCACGTCCGATCATTTCAAATATTTACGCTATTTTGGGAATAATAATAAAAAAATATCAATTTTAAATATTCAAACAATTAGAATGGTATTATAAAAAAAAAAATCAATTAGAATACATCTTTTATTTAAATATTTTCAAGTAATCTAAAGTCTTGATTTTCTTGATACAAAGGTAGGTCACAAATATATACCTACAAAAAAATCAATTGGTTTTTTTCTTTACAAAAATTTAAAAAGCACTATATTCTTAATCAAGTATTTGTAATGCTTAATATGTTATTCTGAAGAACAAAATTGTTAATACCACATAATTTCAGTGTAAAAAAATGATTTGCATTTTTAACTCGATATATATCAATGACCCGGTTATATGTATATTTATTATTAAATTGTTTAAATAAAATAATAATAATATCATGTTATATAATATTATTCAATTTAAATCTATGCTTAAAACATACATTTGTATACTTCCTTATTCACCAATTAAACGATGTGCATATAATTATACTAAAAATGTATAACAGTATGTTAATTGTATGATTTGTAAATTACAAAAACATAATAATAATATAAATGTATTATATAGTGTATAAATTATATATTTTGAAACTATATAATAAAGTCTAATATAAATGTAGTAAAATAACTTATATATGTCGTACAATATTATTGTAAACCGTGTGTGCAAGGATGGAAAAAATGCATCACTTATAATTATCGCTTATATTAAATTGTATAAATTATACAATTCAAAATCATATTTTTATTTAGCACAAAAAGATTATATTAATATTGATGATTGATCATAGGGGCAAAAAACTATTCAAATTATTCTATTTGTGAAATATTTCAAAGGAGAAATATATTTTATATTTAAGACAAGTACTCAAAATAATTACATATAGTATAGGTACTTATATAGACACTTCAATATATATTTTATTTATACTTATATTATACGAGTATTTAAAACGATAATATTTTTGAACAAAGTGGCAAGGTCGAATCTGCAGGGTCCACGGGGACCGAATCCAATTTTCCTCACAAATTGTGTAGGTATGATATTAAACAATAAATAAACAAAACATAAACTAAATAATATGAAAAAAAATTATAAAGTATATCCCTACCCTCACCCAGAAAAATCTACATACTCTTTTGCAAAATTGTATACCGGAACGAAAAAGTGCTTTTTTTGTTAATTGATATTAGATATTACAGATTTTAATACAAATATTTTTATTTTTCCAATGTTACAGATATATTGCCGTTTTTCAGACATTCTTCTGTTAGACAAGTCTTACAAGTTTTTACTGTTATAGATATTATTTTTGTTACTTATAACAAATATTTACTTTTCGTCCATTAAATATATCTGTATATTATTATTACAAATAAAATACGCATCTGTTATTGTAGATATTATAAAAGTTGTGAAAGTTCACTATTTTTTTTTAACTCGTTAAATATAATTAGTAATTAAAAAAAGGTAAAGTTATTTAATAACTACATTAAGATGCATAAAAAATTAACATAACTTAATTAAATATTAAAATTCAATTTTTTCTAAGAAACAAAAAACTGGAAAATTATAAGCTCCCAAAAAATGTATCGGTTACCTATACTATACTATACTAGGTATCTATTTTAAGATATTTGTGTGAAAATTAATAACTTATGAGTTCATTTTTCACAATAAATAATATTAAGTTAAACTTGTTTTAACAATTAGGAAGCACAATTCAATAATATTCATCATCAGTTTCTAAAGGCCAAGCCTTGTTGTTATAGCCAATCATGTCTATCATATGCCATCTTCTTGAGACTTTGGTAAGAGGTACAACCCATCCAACGGAAGATTTCTTCAAAAAAGAACTTACTCTAGTTCTTTTACCCTCTATTTTTTCTTCCATAATGATGGTGATGAACTCACTGTGTCTTAGTAGATGACCAATTAACATTATTTTTCTTTTCATTATTGTGTTCATCACTGTTCTTTCTTCATTGACTTCATTCAGCACTGCTTCATTCGTCTTATGTTCTATCCAGGTTGTTCCTGTCATTTTCCTCCAAATCCACATCTCCATCGCCTCTAGTTTATCTTTTTCATACTTTCCTATCGTCCACGATTCACAACCATATAGTAATATACTCCAAATGTATGTTTTTACGAATTTCTTTCTTAAACTTATACTCAGATGTTTATTAGCAAGAAGTGTCCGTTTTTTCTCGAAACCTTGTTTTGCTAATGTAATTCGTCTTCTTATTTCTTTCGTAGCTTTATGATCATCTGTTATCAAACTTCCTAAATATCAGAATTCATTTACTTGTTGTAACTGCTCATTGTTGAGCGTTATATTAATATTTGTTATAACTTTACTTATAACCATAACTTTTGTTTTTTTGGAGTTAATTTTTAGTTTGAAAATAATATTATTATCTTCAAATAATATACAATATTTTAAATTTTTGGGAAATTTAAAATTTGCTAGTTTCATTTTTACTTAGAAAATATAAAATGTTAACTTTGAATCAAGTTATGACAATAATGTGTATTTATATATTATTTAAAAAAAGTAAATATATACTTAACTCGTTTCTTATTAATTATAAAATTAATTTAATAAGTTAAAAATGATTTAATTTTCGCAACCTTAATAATATCTGTATAACAAAAAATATTTGTAGGTAATAATGAAAAACTAAAACAAATTTACAAATTCTACGCTTCCATAAAATCGTATTCAATTTGCTGAATAAATTTATTTTTTTTTAAATTCAAAGTAAAGAATTATTTATTTTGAATGATCTTAAAATTCTACTTTAAACTAATTGAAATACTATAGTCAATATTTTTACTATATAGGTACCATAAAACTATTAATTAATTTTGTTATAAACTAATTGTATATAATAATTATTGAAATAATAACAATAAAACTGTCGAAAATCTAAGTTATATGTTTTGAAAATGTATAATAATTTTATAATGAAAATCTAATATGATATAATATTATGTACATATAAAGTCCGTGTTGAAATTAATATAATAACATGAAAACCGGTCATAAACATATTGAAACATATAAAACACATGTATGAAAGTGTGAAACAAATTAAACTTGATCTAGATTTTCAAGGAGCTTCGGACAAAACCATATTGTAGCCGAGTTCCTTGAATATTCAAATGCATGAAATATGTATGATATATTACAATATTATACATATTTATATATTTACAACATAATTGGATAAAATTTATTTTCTTCAATATAGTAAATATCAAATCATTACTATTAAACTATTAAACATTTTCTAAAAATGTATATACCTAATACAAAAGTATACAATTACCGTCGATTGGGGTAACATTGGCCTTTCGTGGACAACATTGGCCCATACCTTGGAAAGTTATTGATAACGCTATAACAGATAAACTAATAAATGAAAAACATTGATAATAGTGCCATTGTGTAGCTCTGGTATCTGGTATCAATATGTAACCAGTTTTACTTTTGTTTTCACTGTTATTTTTTTCTTATCAGTGATGACAAAAAACCACGTTTTACGAAC
>JAIPRL010002624.1:0-56854 GCA_025469235.1 Pemphigus obesinymphae
TGTTCTCTATGACTTAAATCTGGTGTGCAATCAAGTATAATTGAATAATATTTTTCAGTAGTTATTTTTTTGTAAATTGTTTTAGTTACAAAAGATGCCAACATATTAATAAATTCATTTTGTATAGATTTTCCTAAATAATGGTCATGTACTTCTTTTGATTGGATTCTACGAATATGTTCTATAATTATGGGGTCAAATTTTCCTAACATTTCTATAAACCCGAGAAAATTACCATTATTTGAAATAAACAATGTGTCACTTTTACCACGAAAAGCAAGATTTCGTTCTGATAAATAATGTACAATATGAAGAATACGAGTTAAAACTGCCCGCCAATGTTCAGTTTGCTTTCTAATTAGTGCTAAATTTTGTTTATCAATTGTTATGTTTTTTTTCATTCTTATTTCACAACTAATTCATTTTTCAGTATTTAGTAAATGATTCTGAGAATTTTCATGACTTTTTATTCACTCTGAAATGTGTTTCCAATCATCAAGCCCATAATCTGCCAAGCCACTACCACACGAATTTCCAAAAAGTTTACAGCAAAAACAATATACGACATCTTTTTTTTTTGAATAAATTAACCATCTACGTTTAACTTTTTCACCATTAGATAAAATTCTATTATAATGATCAACTGTGAATTTTCTCTTTACCACATCGTCACTAGATTTTATCGGAAAATCATAATTAGTAATTTCATTTGGACCTATTTCGATAATTATATCTCTTTCTCTAATGCTTAAACTACGAGGCCATTCACCGGGATCTTCGAAACTTTGAAAATCTTTATTTGGTTTATTAGTAATTTTATTAAAAGTTGAATTAATACTTATACTTTGTATATCATTTATATTTACATTAATGTTTTTAGACATTTCTTATTCGTCATCAAGACTTAAAATGGAGTAATTTTCATTTTCATTCAAAGAGGAAGTACTAGTAGGAAGCAATGGGACATCATTTTTACATTGCAATTCTACTATATTTATATTATTTTCTTTTGAAGGTTTTACAAATTTTTGAAACGCACCAGTTTGACGTTTCATGAACTTTTCTTTTAATTTTTTCTTTTTTAATTTTTCACTACCTGATTCGAATTTTCTAAATTTATCTCGATCACGGCCCATTATGATGAAATAAACTGTTGAAACAGAAACGTAAAATATTTTTTTTTTAATATTTCCAATGAAATTATAATAAGGTCAAGTGGAGTAAGTGTATAATCGTATATTATTATGTATTATTTAAGTATTTTTTCTCTATTTATATAACCTATTTTAGATAGGACTTAGAAACAATTTGGGGGAAATATAAGTATATAATAAAAATATCAGTTAACCATCGTAAACATAATATAATTATATTGTAATAATATTATAGGTTATTATAAATATTAAATACCTATAAAAAAAAATGCATTTTCTCAAAGTGTACTTTAATAAAAGTGTATTTAAATAAAGCGTACAATCAGTCAAATTTACTGGTACTGACTGGTATAATATAATTTTTATAATGTTATTAATTAGCTTATAAAATATATGGACGGTTTTCGTGAGGTGGTCAAGTCAAATTTAAAAATTTTTCATTTTTAAGTACCTACGAATTAATTTTATTCGAAATTTCCTTTGTGAATTTTTTGTTATTTTGATGAGCAAAAACGGTCAAGTCAAACTTTATTTATATGTTTTGTGGGAACAATAATTTATTATTATTACAGACTATTATAAAATATAGAAAATATAAAAGTCAAATAAATTATTAAAATCCAACTGGACCACCTACTCATAAAAACCGCCCATACATTTCACATATAAATATACTATATAGATACTTACCGAAATGTGCCTATATATTTGAATATAAACACTACGCTAGATATTAGCACAGAACACTATAGTATACTTTATATAAATTTAAATATTATATAAATTAAACATAAATTTCGCAAACAGCGCCTTACGAACGCGCCATGCGGAATGAACGACTTCCTAAACGTCGCAAACCACGTCCTAACCTAACCTAACCTAACCTAACCACGTCCGGGTGGCGTATCGCATAATATGCGAACTTTGGAACAGAAATAAACCGGTTTCCGTGATATTGTCGTCACGATAACACGATAACAATATAATAAACTAATATTGTTTGAAATCGTTTTCGGTAACAAAATGATTTTATTACAATACGTCGCGTCGGAATCTCCCAAGTATATACAAGTATATAATCAATATTCAATGGTATAACTAATAATAATAAAACATAACGACAATTGTTCCTCTGTTTCCTTCAAATGTAATCTGTCCACTACATTTATATCGTATTTTTTTTTTGTTTAATTTCGCCGAAATATTATAGTATAAAATAATGTATAATTTCATTAACGCGAGGCCCAAAATGTCTTACAAAAGCGCGAGGCCCGGGGCAGGGGCCCCGCTGGCCCCTGCCTAAGGCCGGCACTGGCTTGATGCACGATCTTCGACTATCAGTTTCCCACCCAAACCCGTTTATTTCGGTCCACATGGGTTCCAAATTAGTCAATTGAAAAAAAAAATCTTGCAGGCTAACATATTGTTGGTATTGTATTCTTCAATCCAATTATTGATCCATCTTCCCGAACTGTTTTAATTTTTTATGTAAATTTTGCAAAAAATTCTTAATTCCGGCGACTGGATTCGAACCTCTGTCCATTGATTACTTAACCATTTTTTAACTCACGCTCCAATGGTAGGTACAGACGTAACCGGAATTGTATAAGTACCTAAATAAATACTCGAATAATGGTACGATTACAGACACGGCTATGAGGGGAAAATTTTTGAATCACTGCAGTGCATTCAATAATAACATCCATCCAGAACGGACTCAAACCGGTGGCAAAATCTGTTGTGTACTAAGGTTATAACATATTAAAAGTCTCATTTTTGGGTACCTAGTCCATAATCGAATTTGGATTACTCATAACTCAAGGGGAAATAGACCTAGCGTCTCGCGGTTTTATCTAACTCCCTGTATATTGGTGCTCATTAGAGGGTCAGTGGAGGGACTAGCCCTCTCTGGAGAATACAAAAAAAAAAGTCACTTTTAGTATGTTATATGTCAGTGTGTATAATAACACACTTTGACATTAGTCCGAGTCCGAGCCTATGGACACCATTACACCAATGCCCTCTATGTTCTTCCACAGCCAGTTTCAACCAAAATGTCGATTATAAGTAGATCTAATAGGTAAAATTATTTTTTTTAACTCATAATACGTACCTCCCGAGAGCTGCCTATTATAAGCTGAATAATAATAAGTTGATTAGACTGTTTTGGGAAGATTCCTAGCTTCCTCCTAGTCTACCTGGTTAATGATTGTATGTTGTTTTAATTTTTATAGAGGTTACTGCAGGTATAGGACAATTTTTTTATTACTTCTAAAATGTATCTTAACATTTTTCAATCATGAGAATTTTGAATATATATTCTTAAAACTGTCTATACATAATTATATTATTGATAATAGCATAATCTATAAATTCTAATATTCTATAATTAAATTCTACAGAATTAAAAATAAAATCTAGATATAACAGTGGCGGTCCGAATATTTAGTACCTACTCTAGAAGCGAGCACATGCCAACCACGGTGTATCCGAATTGGTTCCCAGGTTATTTTAAAAGCAATTTCAGTTTCTTTGATTTTTTTTCGATATTTTATTTTATTGAAGTAAAAATTTTAACAAATATTAGTTTTCAATTCCAATCTACTTTTTTATTCATTTTTGAAATTTGTCCATTTCTGTTCTGTGGTTTTTCCGTACTTTGTAGTTACACATATGTTTCAATTTGATATTCTTTTAAAACATCAATAAATTAATAGACAAGAACTAGGGAGGATGTTACACCCCCCTTGCTAATGGGAAGTAGTCGGCAAAAACATAGGTGCCTTTTTTTTTGCTTATTTACCTTTTTTAATGAATATTAGGAGTATTTCGGAATGTAGTCGACAAAATTAAAAAAGTTTATTCATTTTAAGTCGTATTTCGGAGACCCCAAAAATGTCTTTGGCTCATCCCTGTTGATAGATGTTCGGAATAGAACTACTGTTCAATTCGCTGTGAAATGACTCGCAGCAATTAGTTGATTGTTCTATACTACTTGTATATTCAGCCCACATATTGTTGGTAGATATGTCCTGTAATTTTCAATATAATTTTCTAATATATAATCAAAAAATTCATCAATCTTATCATTAATTGTTTATTCTTTATCTAGAACCAATTATTTGGATGTATGCAGCCAAGAATATCGGTATCCAATTTGGATGTCAATTTTTAAGTATGTAGGGACTAAATTGGTTGCAGCCGTAAACCATTAGTAACCTACTCTCCAATTTATTATGAATGTTCACACTTTTCATGCTATAATTAAAAATATTATTATTTATGTAGGTATCTAAATTACAGAATGTACTCAAAATTGTAAGCCATTTATGTCACAGAACTGTTACAAATAAAAGTAAAAATAAGTAACTCTGAAATCAATTTCATACTACTTTAGATACCTGAATGGAGAATCTTTTTTAAATAACAACTATCACATACCTAGATAACATATACCTACTTATTTTAAGGATTAAAAATTTCAATTTTTAATTTTTAGTATTAACTTAACTTAATAAAAGTTAGTATCAATTAAATTTTAATAAAACAAATTATTCATGACTTATAGTACTCTGTTCACAAAAAAATTTATAGCAAAAGTATAACAATAAATTGCCCGAAAAATAATAAGAGTAACAAACAGAGAAAAATACATCAAAGCAGATTTTAAGCATTTATTAGATCACCATTAAGTTTAAAGGTATTTTATTATTATTTAAACTCATACCTACTCGAAACACAAACAAAATTAAATTAAGAAAACATCACTGCATGATATACAATATTAAATTTTTGCCTTTTGAAAGTCACGGCAGTCACTACTAGGAAACCATTAAGCCTTCAATCACCGGACCTTGAAAACCGTACCTTAAAGTTAAATACACATATCACCAATTTTTTTTTAAAATTAATTCGCTGACAATCCATCAGTTTCCCTCAACTGAAAGGATTTGACACAAATTAATATTAATGCATATAAGCAATCATAAGTTCAGGGATATAACAGCCATTTACTGGCCGTTTGTTCAATAAAAATAAAAATGTAATCTCTTTCACATTGCGAAGACCTGATGTGTGGCGTAGGACATAAGAACATATATTGCTTAATGTTCCTAATATCATGTATGAATCGATCCTTCTATCCTAGCATTTAGTGATGTTTCTGTTATGTTTTGTGATATAAGGCAGCAGCTCAACATTCCAACCAAAATATTAATTAATATATTCCATGGAACTAGATAATGCAATTAAAAAATACTATCCAGCAGTGACCAAACTGCACCTAACCTGTATATCTAGCAAATAGCGGTGTCAAATGTTCTACTGAATGATTATAATTTATCATATAGCTGTTTACATTTATTCAACTACTTAACCAACTGCCTATAACACAGCTTATGCTATATACAGCTCATGCTGAATATAATATTTGTTGATAGTTTGGAGGTACAAATTTTAAGTAAAGCACAGCTTAAACACAGGAAAATACTAAAAAGATAACAAAATAAAATATAGAACTGTTATAAAATTAACATTTATTTTTTATTTTTTAAATTGAATTAGTCAAATTATTCACTTAGCAGACTTCAACTTGTTTTTGGTTGAATTTTTCTGGGAACGTAAAACTTTGACAACAATTTTCTGTTCTTCAACTAAAAACGCTCTGAGGATCCTGTAAATAAAATTACACAAAGTTAAAATATTTTATATCGTTCAATTACTTTTAAGTAGAATTATGTAAATAAATTATTTGAGATAGATGCCAAGAACAAAAATGTACACTGAAATAAAATTATACATAACTATTAGTAAAATATCACTAATCAAATATTTAGGAAATGTATGTTTACAATAGAGTTAATAATTAATACAACATTTATTTGACAAAAATATGTGTTATATGACTTCTAACATGACATATATTGTAATTAATATGATTTTCTCTTTGGTTATTACAATATAAAAAATATACCAAAACAAACATACATGAATAGGTATAATTTATATGGATAATATTGACAGTATTGTTCTACTTGTGGTTATAACTCAAATAATTTTATAATCAAGAATTGAAAACATAATATTTATACAAGAAATTTATAATTACTAATTATCAGAAAACTTATATGAAAGGGGAGATTTTTAAAATAAATGTAATAATATTTAAAATAAATGTACAGCAAAATGTAGCCTTAGATAAAAACTTAATAGTGCTAAGAGTGTTCAAATGCTGTGTTTACTTTGGGGAGTTTGTATCGATTATATCATTAGTGCTTTTATGATGTAACCTTCTTTACTCCCTTAATTATAAAAATATTATTGATAAATATTAAATTAAGTATAAATTATAAAAATATTTCAAAATAAATCTAAACTAAAATAATAGTATATTTTATTAACAGATAAACAATAATTTTAACATTATGAAGTATTAAAATGTAATATTACTTTAAGTATCTATACTCTGTCCCATAGTTATCTACTCAAATTAGAAATTAGCATACTATAGGCGTGTTTTCGCGTTTAACCAGGTTAAGTTATTTTGTCTTATCTATAACCAAACATAATAACCATTCCATTTCATCGATTATAAATTATTATATCCAAAACCGATTGTTTATAAAATTTAGCAACCAAATAACATTTGGTTAATCGCGAAAACACGCCTTATGCTGGTTATTACGAGACCGTTGATAAGTGATAACGGATATAATATCAGATATTAACATAATTTTTCATTTTTATTATTTTTTTGATGTTTGTATTGGAATTACAATAATTGTTTCTTTTATATATTTAATAATATTACATTCGTATAATTGTGTTTTTCTGTGAGACACATAAAACATTGCAAAATTAGGTCTTATATTTTAAATATTGTTATTTTTTGGAAATTATGCCCCACTACAAAAAAATAATGTTAATTATTTTTTAACATTAAATTATAATTATAACATAAATTCTGATTTATTAGAATTATTTTTTCGATAAATCTAGGTATATGTTTATTATGGCAGACCCCAAATAGTTAGAAGGCAAAGGTAAAGATGTACTACAGCAACTTTTCTATGTATAATCACAAAGTCAAAATTTATATAAAATATAAAAGATGAGAATATTTACTATGCCATAGCGTGAAATTTTTTCAATATGTTTTTTGAAAGCCAAAAATTTGTGATAATTTGTGAAAATCATGAAATTTTTAAATTAAAAAAAAAATTTTAACAAAAAAAACCCTACGCTATGGCATAGTAAATATTCTCATCTTTCATATTCTGTATACATTTTGACTCTACGATTATTAAGTTGTAGTTATAGAATGTGAACGTATTTTAATACCACTAAAATAGATGTATAGCATGCTCTTAAATAGAAAAAAAATACCCACTCAGATAAATAATAATTAAGGTAAAAATTTTAATTATAGATAAAAGTATTTAGTTCAACAGGAATAATAACTATAATAATAAAAATAACTCATTAGCATACACGAACAGTTGAATTGTTGGATTTAGAATGACATTCCTATGCTACAGATCTGGTCGGCAAATTTAGATTGTTACAACACAAAACTTATACTACCCATACACTGTCATTTCATATCTGCCGAATTATCCTGTCCCCTAGATATGTAAGGCTTATGACCAAAACTGTCAATTTCCCCGTATATTTTCCATATAATTATTAATTTTAAGCGATTTGTTTTATTTTATGTGTTAGTAAAATGTATAAATAATTTTTTTAAAAAGATTGCCATTATATACCTATACTGTTGAATTAATTGTATGACATTGATATGCTTTATTTCTTAAGTTGTGATTTGCATATTCTTTACTTCTAAGTTGCCATAAACAAATATTTTGTTTATAGAAATTAATTAAATCTATTACCCCAACTCCTAATTCCACTCAAAAGACGACATAGTAGGGGTAGTACAAATAAAAAAGCACTATAAAAGTAACAAATAAAAATTTTAATAAACAATCAACGACATCAACATCACTAAACATAATGCAGAGCAGTAGCAGATACAAGGGAGGGGGACTGAGCAGCCATCCCCGAAATTTCAGGAAAATTAAAAAATGCTTTCAATGTTCAATGAACATATTAAGTAACCATATGCATTTAAATTGAAATTTATATGAGGGTCGACGCAAAAATCTAAAATGTTAGTTTACAGATTTAATTTTTTTTCAGTTTTCTTATCTTTTTAGTTTTTAACTTAATTTTATAATATTCAATATCCAAGTGTGCACTGTTACGTATCGGTTGTATTTATATTGTATCGCGTCTCCTTCACTGTTTTCACTCGCACACAAACAATATGTTATCATTTTGTTTTTCGTACCATTTTGTACATTGTTGTTGTGTACAGTGTACTTGTATGTGTTACGCATATATTAAATATATTAAAAACAAATGAAATGTCTGAAAAAAGAAAAATGCTAACCTTATTGAGTTATTTCACAAAAAGTAAAAATACAAGTAGGTACCTTTATGAAATATAAAGTTAATTTTATTTAGTAGAACCAACTGTAATAGAACCAAATGTTTTAAAAATAATTACTAGGTACTTAATAATATTAAGTACCCTTAATATAAATTATGTACCTATAAATATATAAAATTAACGTTTTTATTATTGATAGAAATTAATAGTTCCATTAACAAATTATAAAAATATAAAACCAAAATAAACCTATGGGTTGAGACCTCTCTCTGAATTTGCTGACTAGCAGTTAACTCTTAGATCCACCACTGTGTACTGCATAGCATAGTATCACATTTTTAATTTGTTATTGTACATTTTATTAATACAAAAGAAGAAATCCAAAAATTCCTCCAATTATTTCTTTTAAAATTAAGGAAATTAATTTTATAGTATTATAAAATATACGTAGTATAAAATCATAATAAGGGTTACTAATAATTTAATTAATTACACATTGTAGTAAGTGAAAAGATGCACAGAGACTAAATCTAAAAGTATAGCCACAGCATTGGCATACCAACGTATGGAGCATCATATTTAAGCCTCTCCTATATAAAAAATTATCAGTCCCCTCCCCAAATAAAAATCCTGGCTACGCCACTAACATAACGATATAATATTAACGTAAGTAGATACAATTTATTTTGGATACAAAAAATTACAAAACAGTGGTGGTCCATATACTAACAAGTCAAATATAATATATATCTGTCAGAATATTAACAATAAAGTTGCATTCCTGGTAAGGAAAACTGTTTGTGTATGCCCAACTATTAGGTAATGTTTAAAATTATTTTATTGAAATTACAATAAATTAAATTAAGTTTTAAATTTAGTTAATTAAAATTAAATTTGTAATATTGTCTATGAACATATTTTAGAATCAGTGTAATGAAACGGCCAGTCATTGTTTGTATATTGCCTGTTTATCTGCATCAAAAAATTATGCATTGTTTGCATGATGCCGTTTGTCTATTACTAAAATGTATTCAGAAAAATTTTCCACCAGAAGGAATTGAATAGTAGTTTTTAAGTAAAGAGCTTAGCTTTCGATAGAAAATTCATTTTAAAAACAATCTTTAATTTTTTTTAATAACTTTTGTGTAATCAATGAACTCTGTAACCATTAACTATTCAACTGAACAATACGCAAACGATGTACAAAAAATATCAAAATAAGCAAGTGATACACAAAACGATGAAACCATTACCTCACCAGTCATAAATGAAAATATAAAACACAATAATTCTAGGAGGGAGGATGGTTGTCCCCCTTGGCCACACAATTTATTACCCCACAGCCTTAATTAATACAATTTATATAACATATATCAGTTTTTACATGACAAATAGTTTTATGCTTATGTGAACAGTAACAATTGCTGTCTTGTAACTATTAGCTTTAATTCACCTTCTTTAAGGGTCAAAAATTATTTTATTGTCTTCTAGGGATGTGTAGTTCATAAGATGAAATGAACGAGTCGAATCAATGTTTCAAGATTCAGCGACTCAGTTTAACCAACCTTGTCAGAATCAGAGTCGAAAATTGGCAATTTAATAGTTCACTAGTTCAGTTAGTAGTTCAGACTGGCCAGTTCAAAAATTTTGATACATGATAACAAAGATAGACATTAGCATCGATTATATAGTATATTTTATTATTATTTATATGGTATATTCGAATAATTATGACCATTAGTGCTTACTAGTGTTTCCCATCGTTCTGTGTAGGCCGTAATTGTTTATTTTTACTCCTACCATAATAAAATTATAAAAAATCGGGCTAATTTACATCCGACGTTTAAGCAGAAAAATAGATTAGAATGATAAGACTGTATACTGTGTTATGCTTTGTAAGTAATAACTAGGAACTAATTTACAACACTTTACAGTTTTCGTACCAGCTGGTTCGTATGACTCTCCGAAGAGTTGTAACTCATAAAGATTCCCACTATATCAGAAAGGTGGGAGCTGAGAGTTGAATATATCACGATGAAAATAGAGCTTAACTATTTATTTATTTGAACTAAACTGAACCGAATTATTTGATTCACGTAAATGATGAAATTCCTGTCCTTATTGTCTTCTAAACAGAGTAGATAACAGTACTCACTCCCAAATAAGATGTCTTGCTTTCTATCGCATGAGTAGTAGTATTAGTCTTACAATAACTATACGACCAACATAGTATATTATACATTTATGTATATTACTACAAATAAGCGCAAATAAGTTTACACTTCTATAACACTAATATCACTTATAATCATTACTCAAACCATAATTTATATACAATAGATGGTGCAAGCAAATGTCTGTTAGGAAATAAAGTAATTAATTTAATAAAATATCTATATATACTTTATAGATAAAAAGGGTTTTTGTAACAAAAATTTACCAATTTTTTTTTACATAATTTGGTTTTAAAAGTGATATATGATCATTTTACCAGAATATTGAACCTTTTTTGTTAATTTATATGCCAGTTTTTTAAATTCTTGAGAAGAAATGTCTAGAGTGTAAATAAATGGGAAATATGGGAAAAAATGTAATAATCTCCAAATATCAGATACCCTCAAATAACAGACATTTTCTTTAATTTTACCCACAACTAAGATTATATGGACTGGCGTTTTAATACAGTTTTGGGGTAGGGGGGAGCTTTTACAAGCCGAAACGCTTAATATAATCTTATATATATTTATAAAGCGCTATAATCTGCTTTAATGAGTGGCCCGTGAACGATTCAAGTATTTAACCAAAAAATATTAGTCCTTGAAAAATTTGGTTAGTTTAGTACTGAAAAAACATACTAGGAACACTCCAGCCCACAAAATCCCCCACTTAGGAAACCCAGTTTCAAAACCATTTGCCAGTTATTGCCAGTCCATATAATCTTAGTTCATGATTTTACCTACATAAAAATGTTACGAGATGCAATTACCATACTTTATTACTTATATATTTATAGTTTGATTATATGAAGGTAGGTACAGTCATGAATTTTATTTTAGTTTATTGTGCATAGACCTCTAGTATATCTGATAATAAACGAAAAAGTGATAACAGGTGCAATATTATCATAGGTACAGTACCTATTACTTGAACATTTATGGTTTCATTTAGGAAATATGTATCAGTAAGTACCGATCTATAAATTGTTCTAGTTCATTGTAAACAGATATAAAACAAAACATTTGTATAAATAAGTTATATTATTAACCCGAATAGGTTTCACATTAAACTCCCTGTTTGAAATGTTTAAGTCCCCATTCTTATTTAAATGCAAATACATATATATATATATATATATATATATGACTATATACAGATATAGAATATTTTCAATAATGCGACAACAAAAGGATATAGTAGAAACAATATTCGATGGTGAATTTTAATAATTTTAATACCTATAGGCCAGAGTATAAAGTACAATGTGATACCCATTGCATACAACAGAGTATAAATATTTTTTTTTTTCCATTAAAGAAAATAAAAAAAAATTATGATAACTACAAGAATCGAAATACATATGTAAGTTTTGAAATAAATTGTTCTAAAGATTAAAACAAGAAGTATCTACGATCCACCTACCTACTACCTATTGTAAAATATATTTAAATAATTGTATACAAGACGGTAGAAGAAAATTGACGAATTGCTATACTTACTTTTCACGAACACAACTATGACATAACACTCCACCATATGCACGTTTCACAGTCTTCTTGCGCTTGCACATACGACTTTTTTCGATAGCCCTAGCTGGCTTTATACCGTGTAACTTGATTTTACAGTTACCGCACTTAGGTACACGTTTCGGTTTCTTCAGGTACTGATAGACTAAACGTCCACCAGGAGTGCGTACCCTAAAATAAATCGAATAAAGTAAGAACCATACAACAAATTGTATTTTCTAACCGGTCGAATACTTACATACGTCTCCTGTTACTCTTGGTGTTATACGAAAGCCGTCTCCTAAAAACTACACTTTGGCCCATGGTTGGTCCTAAAAGCAATTACAGAATAAACATAAAATAAGTAATATAAAATGTACAACACGAAGTACTTCGTGTTTACAATTATTGAGATCGAATTGGATAAAATAAATGTACTTCACCTTTTTTGTGCCAGAAACGACGAAAAAGTAATGAATAGAACGCACACGAAGGAGTGCGACGATAGTCAACAAAACACTAATCGAGTGATAACATGCTCATGGAAGCAACTATAACATCATGGATGAAAAAACGTGCAAGGTGTAAAAACGATAACTTGAAATTTCCCTATTTTACAAGGACTGTTATATTTTGTGAAAATGATAACAAAAATAACAAAAACAGATTATGTATCGATCGATGAACCTAAAAATATACTAAGTATAAACAATTATTAGTCATGAATATTTTTATGATTATCACATATCGTTTAATATGTACCTACATATTACTAAATTGTTTTCTGTTGTATCCTTATGAATATAAGTAGGTATAGCAAATAATAACAGTACACCACATTACCATTTAATTTACCATAACTCCAACCTAGTATAGTGACATGATCAATAATGAACAAAATCTCATATGTCAAAAAAAAAATATTTCCAACAAAGATAAAATAAAATAATTTTAATTAATTAAGGGTATTTCATTAAGAAATATATAACATCATATGTGTAATATGGCCTTGATTTTTTTCATTCAATTCTCAATATTTTTAGAAAATGTTAAATTCTTCTACATAACAGACACTAATATTAGTTACATTGAGATCAAAAGTTAATATTTTATATTTGTAAATATTGCACTTGAATGAAATTATTTCATCTTCATTATAATGACATTTTTAATTAAATTATTTCAAAACAAAATAAAATTGGAAAAATTGTGACACAATAAATATCAAAAATACTAGAATAACTAGATATACAACCATTACAGACTTTAGACATTAATAAACTAATTAGTTAAAAATGTATTTAATAGTACATTATAGATTGCAAAAAAATTATCTACAATTTCCAAATAATTTTTACGAGTTCAATACTTTGTTCATACCATTTAAAATGTATATTTTACATTGAACGAATCATATAAACTTAATACAACATAAAACTGTAAAAATGAGTTATTTTAAGTTTCCTCAGAATAAGTTTAATTTTTAAATAAAAAAAGTACACAATCATAGTTACTAATAAAGAATATAGAATTTATTTAATAAATTAAAAATATATACAATACAAGTGACCAAATGTTTGAGTTGCTAATCATTTCTGAAATGACAAAAAGTTTAAAATTTTTTACACACAGAAACATTCTTCTAAGATATATCTCTTATAAACAAAAGTCATAGTAAGCTTAATAAAAACAATAAGAAATAAAGGTTAATATGTTTAGCAAAATTATAATATACATAATATCTAACAACGATGAACAAGTCAAACTTATTCTCGCAATATAAAATAACTCTTATACAGGTTACCACCATGTATGAAAAGCTTATAATTTAACATAATTGTTTTTTTTTTTTTTTTATATATATATATTATTTAAATCAATTTTTAATACATTTAAATTATTTTTAAAGGTCATTTTCAGTTCAAGGAGTGAATTTTGAAATTGATGATAAAAAATAACCAACAGCATTATTCAATGACTGAACACTTAATATCCGTAAACGTTTTCATCGCTGTAGGCAATATACAAGAAGAAATCTTCTTCGCGATGGTCCTGATTTAAACAAAGAGAAAATATTTTTAAGGCATTTTATTATTGACCTTGGGCCTTGGCAATATAGGAAATACTTACGTTATACAATGATCCCATAGTGGCACTGGTCGGTGGAATAACGTTGTTCACAAAAAAGAATAGAGCATCCTCAGGACGCAAGTGAACCCGCTTCCTGATGAGGAAATAAAATTGACCAACCGTCAGGTCAGAGGGTACCAGATACTTCTTTTTGTCAAGCTCGCCAATACGCGATTTCGGGGCCTTTTCAACAATTACCTGGAAAATAAAAATAAAACTGAGAACAACAATACTCACGTCAACAAGGGAAAACCGTGGCATTGGCCTTTGCCTTGATCGATGAGTATAAATACAAACGAAAGTTACGTAGTGGACAACAGCCAAATTATATATTTGTGCATGAAAAGATATGGTGAAATAAAATAATCAAACATATTAAACAGATCGCTTACAGGGACTCTGTCGGGATACTTCTTTCGGATTTTCTCGCCTTCCGTTTTCCTCTTCTCGAAAACGTTGTCTTCTTTATACTGGAACTTCATTGTGTCGAGGATACGCAAAACCGTAAACGTAGAAAACAAACAAAACACGCAAACGACGCAACACAACTGAGAAAACGGGAACGATCGCAGAACCTCAGCGGTGCAGCAGATCAAACGCAGTAGAGCAAATTGGTAACAAATAACAATGACAATATACGTTGCTACGACGGTTGGGCGGTGCGCGGGGTTTGTTGTTTTTGTTGGGCACGGTCGTGCGGGGTGTGGGAGTCAGCTGACCGCGGGCCGTACCAACCGTGCGGCCACCGATGGACGGTCGTCGCGACAAAATATGGCCATCTACCCGTTGCCGGGTTGTCGACGGACGGACGCCCGTATGTTGGCCGCGGTCTGACCCGTTCAAAGGTACGAAAAAAAGAACCGCTGTCAAAATCCCGTTGACGTTTTGGCCAATTTTTCGGTCAATATTGTCGGAACTGCGCACGGGCCCACAGCTGATTCTCGCGGAGACTGCAACGATTATAAATATTGCGCAGCAGCAACGTTTTCGTAAATACATTTTTCTTTGTTTCCTCAGGCAACCCGTTCCCTATTCCTCAATCGTACTAGAATCTGATACACCTCTCATAGTACGTGTACAACCACATACTATGGTTTATACCCGCGACCGATGATGTAGTTAACGGCATGTTGACGTAGGTCCCTATCGCGTAATCGCGTCATACCTACACGAAAAACGTAAATAAAGACTACTTATTGTTTTTCGTCACCGTGTTTTCAACTATATTATTGCCAGATTGTCGCGTGTTCTCGATTAATGTTATACAACGCACATACTGCGCGGTGCAAGGTACTATCTATACGCGGTAAAACAATAAGTAAACGTGTTTTATGGACTAACGACGTAATACAATTATTTTTCTGTGCCAATTCGTATACCTACGTAATATTGTAAATATAAATAAAAATCCAATTTCTATAAAATAATTGTTTTTATTTAACAAATACGTATTTCGAAAACGATATTTTCATCTACAGTGTTTAAACAACTAGGTACTAGTAGTAGTACTACTACTACTAGTACTTAATACTAATAGGTACTAGTAGTTGTTTAACACTGAAGAAGAAAACATTGTTTTGAAAGTACGGATTTGTTAAATAAAAACAAATTATTTTGTAAAAATAAGTAACTCGACACCAAAATATTAATATCCAATGATATCATCAATCGCCGCATTAATATTATATTTAATAAATAATATTTTATTATTACGTTTACCTTTTCCCCGTAATTGTATAAAATAGATCTACATATATTGCTGTTTACTGCAATCTAGTATCTGATGTCGACAAATGTAGACAAATGACTTGGGTGCTACTTATAATGCTTAGACTGGGTTTTAATTAAACCGTATAATTGGAAATACCTATATAAAAATATTTAGTAGCTAGTCATGTAGATCGTAGCTCACGAGAACACCCTAAAAAACTTATAAAAACAATATTGACACAAGACTATCTTTAATTACTTTAAAAATATTTTTAAATTATTAGATTTTCATTTTTCTAAAAATATCTTTAAAATTGCCTATACAGAACCCCTTAAAACTTTATTCGTGAAAATTAAAGTTTTCAATGAGATTTTATAAATGCATACAAAACAACAATCAAAAATGGTCACACTATATTGTAATAATGTTCCCGTTTTTAAAAGATCCTACTTATATCGTTAGGTACCCAAATAATATGAAAATAATAATTATAAGTTAATTGTGAAATCATAATTTGCAGCAGGACAGTTCAAAATATAAACATTTAAAAATTGTATGAGTGATCAGAAAATAAATCTTCTATACCTATCGATATTACCTATAGTAGGTGTTTCAATTGTCAACTATAAAATTTGCACTTATATGAACTCGTTTTATATAAACATAACTTTATTAACCAAATATCGTGATTACACCACAATACAAAATAGTACCTATACCTACTGACATGGGACTATTTTTCAATTACTTTTAAAATGTATTGAAATATTTTTAAACAAAATTGTTGGATTTCGATTTATCATAAATTGTTTAAAAATTTCCTATAGGGAACCCCTTAAAAACCGAATGTATGATGTTGTCATCTTATGGATCTTATTATCCCCTAATTAAAAAATTTGAATAAATTTGGAATGGATCATGGATACCAGCTATAACACAAATAACAGGAACAAGGACATAAATCTGCATATAAATGATTTTAATAAAAAAATACCATATTTCAAACGGGAGGGGGGGCAGTGGCAGAGGAACTATTCTTCATTTGGGAGGGGGCAAATATTTGAGGCCTATATACCTATTCGTATATTTTTTCAGTACCTATATGTAATGCATAAAATCTCTTACTAATATGTTTAAATATATTATATAAGTATAATAATTAAGTCTAGGACATTTTGGCGTGACCTATATTTTTGCGTTATTCTATATTTTACTGTTTTAGTTAGTATTAATTATTTTATTTCCTTAATAGTTTATTTTAAATATTGATTAATAAATAATAATACATAATAGCGTTTAAAATTTCAATTAATTTTATTTTAATAAATATTTATAATAATTAATAATTTAAATTTCTTTCGAGTTCGACACATTTTGAGTAGGTACCTACTATATTTATGTACTATATCGGGATTCTTAATGGTCATTTTTTTTTTATCATTATCAATTGTATTACCTATTTTTTATTTTTATTTAAAATAAATAAATTATTTGGAGGAAAATGGACAATAGAGGAATTAAAAATGGATATCACGCTTAAATGATTTCTATGCCGAAATGGCCTATATACACCGAAATGTCCAGTTCCGCTCTGGAGAACTGAAAAGTGGCGATGGCAATATAACATGCCTCTTTCTCCCAGCAAATACAACCCCTCTTATCCAACCTATGGACCTGCAGGGAATAATTGAGAATATAAAGCTTCGGTACCTACAGAAAAGGTTTTATCGAAAGTTTGCTGTCATCTGACGGTGCTATAGGTATTAAAGAATTTTTGAAAAATTACAACATAAAGGATGGTATTTCCAATGTTGCCAATACATGGGCTAATCTGACTGTATCGAACCTGAAGAGTGGGTGGAATAAATTATGGCCTGAAATCAAATCGGCCTACGAATCTGAAGAAACCGAGACTTTTAGTGTAGAAAAATTGTACAACTATGTAATATATAATGGACTGAACAGTGAAATATTATCAACGAAAGAAGTAATAACGGATTGGCTAGAAAGTGATAAACAGGATGGAGGATTTGAAATTTTGAATTACGTTGTAAAATATATACATTTATAAGTTTATTGCAAAATTTCTGTTAACGTCATAGTTCTGGTCCTGACAATAACGGTTAATCGAGTTTCTACTTAAAATATGATGTGTGTGTATGTGTTTATATATAGGTACCTACCAGCTTTATATGTATTTATTATTCTATGTTACAAATTAATTATACATGTTTACATTGATGATGATTGTTTATTTTTTCCAAGAAGGCAAAAGCATAACTTTTTTATATTTGAGAGGAAACGGTCCCCTCTGCCACCTTCTTCTTGACGGAGCCGAAATTTATACAGACGTGTAATTTAGTACCTACCTATTAAATATATTGATGGTGATAAATTTTTTTGTTTTTATTAATTTTGGGATATTTATAGCATTTAATAATTTTGAGGTTTTAGGAGTCTTAAAATAGTGGTAATTTGAGTATAGTCTTCATAATTCCGAATAAAAATGGATCTAAAAACTTGAAATTTTCACAAAAGTAGGTTCCTATATGTACCTACCTATTTCACTATTACAATATTACGTACCTACCTATACTATAGGTAGGTATGTCTTACATTATTATTTTTTTTTGCATTAGATAACTCGTACCTACCTATGAGCTATCAGAATCATTTTATCAAAATAAATATAAATGATTTATCATTGCTTCAAATCCAATATATCTACTACCTATTCAATATCTTACTTGACATACTTTTTATCCCTATTATTGATCTGATTTTTTAAATATAATATTGTAAATAAATACAAATCATTTCTTAGTAATCGTAGATATATGCATTTTAAACATTTAAGTATAATAGGTACCTCGTACCTATCCATATGTAATAGGAGCATGTAGAATGTCAACTATATGACTAAGTGTAGAGTTATTTTGAGCAAAAACAATTATTGTTTAACATATAATTTCATTTTAATGTACCTACCTAAGTTAGGCAGTTAGGTACCTAACGTTTTTCAGTCCAAATTTCAAGTGTTGAAAATTAAAATATAAATATCGTAAAGAAACTTGACATTCAACCAAGTTTCATTTTTATCTTTGATTAAATTGTGAATTGTGATTATTGAATAAAAAGTAGGTAATTAGATCGAAAATATAAAATTTCTATAAAATATAGAAATGTTATCGTAAACTCATAACTATCAATGATTGCTACGGTTGCACGTTTAGAAAAATTTTAAATCAATAAACGTTTTGACGGCGATAAATTTTCGTGATTAAAATGTATTATTTCAATCATTGGATTTGTGGAAATATTTTAAAGTAGCCCAAGCTTGATAAAAATGTCTATAATAATAATAATAATAATAATAATAATACTAAGTCATATTATACAGAGTAAATTATGGATAATCATAATCCTATATTCCTATCCAAACATTGATTCGAATATTCGATATATTCTAATAAATATAGGTAAGTACCTATATATATAGTACCTACCCTAAAATATATTATTTAGGGTCAATATAAATGGTATAATACGTTTTTCTGATAATGGACGAGAAAAATGTACATACTTGAATCAATTTTATATCTCCTCTTAATATGAAAATATTTATAGACAAAAATCTTATAATAGGTACCTACCTACATAATATACCTGAAGGTATGTAAATAAAAAAATCTTTTCCAATAGGTCCTACCTATAGACTTTATATGGTAACTATATATAGGTATTTATACTCGTTAACATAGTCATCAGCTATCTCAATAATAAAGTAGGTATATGTACTATATAGTATAGTAATTAGTATAATATACATAATATATAGTGAGTATGTATATTCACTGTATAGGTACTGTTATATTAAATGCGAATCTCTGTAGCTATTCAAATAGATTTCGGTACCAATTGGCAATTACAATAATAAAAGACCCCTCGTATTTAAATCCCATGACTTTTACAATATGATGGTTGACGGCTTGTTTGTAACAGTTGGTTAATTTATCCTATAGAGCATAGACTATATAATATACCTCAGTATATTTTATATTAATAAAATATGCAGTGCAGTAATAACTCATAGGCATTATTAGTAATAACTAGGGAATGGATTTACATGTAAATGCATAGGTATATTTATTAGAAGAAGCTATTTAAAATCTGATAAAAATTGTGTACAATTTATTTCATTTTTATTAGTATAATACCAATTTTATTTTGCATATTTTTGTTTTTAACTTACATTTTTGCATGTTCTTATTTCCAGCTATAAAAATGTGTGAAATTATTGTTTTTGAATACCTACTAAATATTTTAAAATCACAAGTGACAATTTTCCAGTGTATAATAAAGTAGACGTTATCCGACAAGAAATGTACATGACTTATATCATTTTTATTAAAATAACACCAATTTCATTTTGCATATTTATAACTATTTTTTGTTATATTTAATGCATATTTGTAATCTTTAAATGCATATTTTTTGCATATAAATTCGTTCCCTAGTAATAACTTATAATATAGGTATACCTATACCTAATACTTAGGTAGTCATTTAAAGTTTGTTACATAATATGAGCATATTCTTATCATACATATTATTTTTCAATATAGGTACATATTTTTATTTCTGTTTTTCAATTTAAAATAATTCACATTACGCTTTTTCATTAATAAATGCCAGGTTTTAATTGTTAATTATGATATTTTAGTTAACAAACAATAAAATATCAATAGGTTATATATAGGTATATAATTAATATTTTACTTGAATACACCTTGTACTTTTTTTTGCTTTGAAAAAACAAATGAAAAGTAGGTAGGTAATATATGATGTTATATGGACACTATACCTAGTTAGAAAGTTTAGTTACTCTTGTCGGTAACAAGTTAGAATTTTCACATAAATATTCAGTGGATTTAACTAGTTATTTTCTTTTAAATATAAAGTTATTTTTATATTTAGTTATATTGTGTTCTGTATTTCTAATAAACCTGGTAAGTACTCAAAATAGGTACAAATAATGGCATGTAATTATAATATAATTACATCACTTATAATTTCTGCTACGAGTCTGATAATATAATAATTAAGGTATCATTGTATCAATATAATTATTTAATACATTTTTTTTTAAATAGGTACATATTTTTTTAAATTCTGTTTTCGAAAAACTACAAATTTATAAAGGAGTTAAAACCAATAAATATACAAACTGATCAATATAAATATACCTAATATCAAATAATGAAATCTAAATAAATAAATATATTTTATACATTATAAATACATAATAGATGTTACCCATCATATCAAGATGAATCTTTACGGTTGGTTAAAAAAGGTCTTTTGAAATAATGGAGGTTAAAAACGTATTCAAAAACAAGAAAATTAGCAAAAAAAAGGTCTTAGTTGTTTTTGCTCCCTCTTAAAAAAAATTAAATGCTAGAGCCACCACTGTTGTTTATTATTATATTCTATATATTGTATTTTATTGTAAAAATTATATTTCCTCCATTTATTTTTATTCATCAAATTTACTTCCATAACCATAAAACAATTTGTTTTGCGAAATAAATTATATATCTACAAACAATTTTGTAATAACGTTTTTTAAAGACAATAGTCTAAAATATAGATATATTTATTTTTATGTCTAGTTTTTAATAAAACTTTTTTCAGCCCTTTAGCGGCATAGGAAGAGATGAGGTGAGTCATAAATCATCACCAAGCTTAACAAAAATTACTTTCTCATAGCAATGAAAAATCAGGGGAGGATCTGCATTAAAATTTAATTGTTCAAAAATAAGGACGACTATTATCTACTAAATGCAAAACAATTTAGTTTATCAACTTTCTGTTTTTTGTAGACTGCTTTCCAGGGATTAAATCCATATAAATAAGAATGTTACTAATATTTATAAACATTTCTATATTTCTATTATGATATTATGTTCTACGAGACCTTTGATACCAGTCCATACTATCCTAGTCTGAGACGTCCTCTTACCTAGGAACATTTTTCATTTAGTTTAGAACACCACAATTTAAACTCATTTATTACCGATAAGATACCAATCATAAAAATAAAATTATACATTTAAGATTGAGTCATATGGGGAAAATGTTGATCTGTCACCACTTCACCCCCCTCCACTCTTAAATTATTAGAATTTGTAATATTTATTTTATTTTAACTACCTACACAAGTTGAATAATAAACATTCATATTAGCAACCAAATTTACATTATACTCAGACCCACGAAAGAACGAACAGATTCGTACATCGATAATGACTGTCACTAGTTCAGAAAGACTCGTTTTCTCCCACCACTGCTACTTGACAGCGTGTATACAGTGCGCACATACGTGGTAAATTAAACGGTACGGCGTACAAAAATGTAAATATACTATTATCACCATGTGTACTCGAATCCTGGCAGCGGCGCTCAGTGTTCTACATAAACAGTTAACGATCGGTTATGGCAGTGTTGACCGATCCACAGGTCAAATTTCTCCAGTCATTCTCTCTTGGCCCGAAGTATATATAGTATACAAAATTATGTGCTTTAGTCATATTTTTTTTTGATACATAACTGATGTCATCTGTAAAAATCCTTCAAAAAATGATTTTTACAAAAGTAATAATTTTTTAAAGATTTTATGTTTAAAAGTTTAAAAAAAAAGGATTATTTTATTTATTATTTTAATCAAGTCATTAAGATGGACATTTAGATAGATTATAAAGAAAAAAGTAATCAGTGTAGAGGGTACTTTACTTATCGAAATGTTATATTTGAAAGCAATGATAAATTATTTATTCGATAAAATTTTTTAAATGATTCTGCGCAGAGCTAATAATTATAATAAAATAGTAAAATTGGTAATCATGAAAGCTTAATTTATTATTTTTTAAATTTCATGTTAAAATCGATAGATTTTATTTATACTCAAGAAAATATAAAAATAATTTCTTAAAAATACTATTAATAATGAATTCTCTATAAGAAATGCCTTTACCTACAAATTTGAACTACTTCTATCCAAAAAATTATTTTCAGAAATAAATAAATATTTTAAAGATATTCCTTATTTCATTTAAATGCCAAAATGGTTGAGACAGAATATGGTTTTTAATTTTTTTTTTTATTAATGAAGATGATATACAAGGTCAAACAATTAAAAATCAAATGTTTTTATTATTAATCAGCATTGTCTTCTTCATCATCATCTTCAGCATTGTTGATCTGAAACAAAAATTATTTCATTTATAGAATATTATACACACACATTAGTCTTAACAGTATTTTAATTTTAGCACATTGTAATTATTTAATTTGTGGTTGCCAATATTTTAAAATTTGGAAATTCCTTTATTTTTCATAGGTTGCCAAGAAATAATATTTTTCTTTTTTCTTAGTCAGAAACTTATACAATTTTTTCGATAAATTGAAAATTACGTCATTGTGCCTCTCCACCTTGCGACGGCCTATCTTATGTGTTAAATTTACTAATTTTACATGTTAAATAAAACTTAATAATATTAACACTATTTTCTTATTTAACCTGAGTAAATTTGTAAAATTTCAATGCAGAGCTTAGTTGATTTTTAGTATTTAAATTGTATTAAGCCATAGCTCTATATACCAAAAAAATAAAAATTATATTTTAATTATTGCGTGAAACAAAACAACTTTAACATAAGATAATACAGTTTCAAGAAGTATGATGTAAAAAGACATCACACGTATATTTTAAATCGCTCTTATCTCATTGAATAATTCAATTAATAGTTTTATGTAATATAAATTTAAAAATAATTTTTTTTTTGTTCTGACCATTTAAAATTTCTTATACAGTACCCATTAAAAAAAACCCGATCATTCAATGTCCAGAATTTTTATATACACTTTATCAATTCACAGTCTTTTTCCCAACTCCCTGAAAAAATGGCAACTATAAACATACATTATCTTTACTAATCTTTCTTTTTTAAAACATGTCCGAGCCATCTTAAACTATTCTCTCTCATTTTGTCTACTATATAAGTTCTATACTAAATTTTTATATTGCCTCCTTTATCACTCTACACATTCATCTTAAGAGGATGTGATACCCGTATTTGTTGTCTCCGTCTAATCAACTAATATATAAAATGTACATCCAGAATTTGTATCACAATTTTGTCATTTCTAATATTAAAGTAAATTAACCTATTACTAAATGTATAGGTGAAATCATTATATGTGATATATAATGTATAATATATATATATTATATCCTTCTTCCATTTTTTTTTTTTTTTTTTGTGTAACTATCTTAAAAACTCATCAATTAAAATAGAATATATTTTTCTTTAAAACTAAAATTTTGTATAAAAGACAACACATAGATAATAATCTTGTCCACAAATTTACTCCAATATTAAAAATGACAATGTTGTGATAAAAATGCTGAATGTAAATTTTGTATATTAACAGTTGGTTAGATAGACAGCCAATGTGCGGCTCATCCTTTTAAGAGACTAAAAAAAAATTACAGACTCGATTGATAATTAATATAATAGTTAACGGTAGTACTAAAATTTGTTTACATTGATAATTAAGGTGCTCTTTAGCTAGAGAAAGAAAGGCGACATGATGCCACAAGATCACACAACATACTTATAACTAACTTAAATTGTGACAGTGAATCCTATGTAAACGCATAGGCAACTACCGTCCGTGACATGTGATGTCGCAAAAATCACTCCATTTAACCAACAGTCTCATAAATAATTTTTTCTTTACTATTTATTTAAATTCTAGTGATATTACCAATTTATTGTTTATAACATAAGAACTAATACTATCACTAAATAACAATTACCTGGAAGTATCTAAGTTCATAGCTGTCTGGTCCACTATGTACTACCCTTAACCAATCTCTCAAATTGTTCTTCTTCAAGTACTTCTTTGTTAAATATTTTAAATACCTAGAAAATTACAAAAAAATATCAAATATATGAATCTTTATAAGTTTTAGCCATAAGAAATGGCTTATAGTATATAAATTTTAATCCAAAGACACCATGACTGTGCATTGAAAACGATGGTTGGAACATACCTATGTAAAACTTTACATGACTCTATTTTTGAATATGTTAGATTGTGTTTGTTTTGTATACAGTTAATTAGGTACAGCATAAAACCAAGTTAGAAATTACACACAGCAAATAGCAGTATTGAAATAAATAGGACGCGTATTTATGTTCTAAAAACCTTAGAAATATATATATTTATGCTCTTATTTTGTAAAAATAGGCTTTCAAAAATAGCAAATGTAAATTCAATTTTTAAATATTTTTCTAACAAATACATATAACGTATAAGCAAATGATTCATAAGGGTTTAAGAAAATATATTGTTAATTAGATATCCATTGTACAATGTATTCGTAATATTAGTAGTTGCTAGTTATGTTTTATCATTTTTAAATAATTATTTAATAATAGGCAGATTCAAATTTTGAAAATCAATTTATAGTTTTAGTACAGCGAAACATGGGTTTTTCCATTTGTCATGAATTATACACAAGTGTTTGAAAGTAAAAAATACATTCATAGCAATCAAGTTTACCTTTATTGGCCAACATTTTTCTGAAGTATTTTTGTACGACTTGTTTTTGTTTGGATGGTCGACGTATTTTAAATTAGTTATACTTTTAAAAATTAAAATATAAATGTATACACATTTGAGTTGTGGCCTGTGGTTGATTAATAATTTACAATTTTGTAAACGTGAAGTACGGAGATACTTGTAGTTGGGGTGAGTGGCTTGGAAACTTTTAAGTGGGGGCCAAAAATAGCGAAACACAAATTTCTATGCTGATGTATTTTATTTCGATAGTGCAACAATTGCGATTTCAATATTGAAGTGGTACTACCATATAATATAACCATAGATAATAAGATTTACTCAGTATGCTATCATAAATACAAAATTTCTTTTTTTATTCTGTGATTTGAACAACCGTTCTTCTAAAATAAATTTTATTTTATACCTCGGGTCTAAAAAAAATTTTGCACACTGTGTATAATATATAATACTCACATCACACTACATCTAAATGTGATTAATGGTAAAAAAAATGTATACATTTTTAAATATATTTTGAGATGATAATTTGACTAATTTAGAATATTGACATCAATGATGCGCCGAACACTCCCTTCTAGTGTTTGACTACATTGTAACTGTTTACTTAATTTAAGTTAAAAACTAAAACTCCAGAGAGTTTCATATCATGACGTTTCTCCCATCGTAACCCACTTATGAAAACTAACTTTTTAAAATTAAAATATATTACATTCATAATGTTACGCTATTTTAAAAAATGAAAAAAACTAAATTATGTTATGGTATAACCCGTGTGGTTCATCTTGACCATTTTCGACCGTTACGTTTTTAAAATTTCAAGGGTTCAACATATGCAACTTGTAGTACATATTCAAGTACTGTCGCCTGCGGAGGAGACAGATTTAAATTTGTATTCTTATATGTACAAATTACCACTAACATGTACCGTCCAGCCATTGGTCATGAAGCACGCGGGTTATAATATATCAGACGTTGAGTTTCTAATACATATTCTTATTAATGCATATTTAGGTATTTTTTTTTATAGAATTTTAGATTTTTAGTAAACATAAATGCATACTTCTGAACTTAGTGCATGAACTTATAAGCTTTTTTTTGAACCTCGAAGGAGGAGATGATTTTCTCCACTATCATTACTGGAGTAGAAACATGGCTCACTAGTCACTACACTTCTGAAACCAGTTCTCAGAAGGGTATTACGCAAATTCATTGTTGGCCAAAAAAATCATGATCTTTTTGGCCGAAGATGAATGAAAGCTTTCAGTTTTAAGAGTGTAGTGAGCCACCCACGTTTTAACTCCAGTAATAAATAGAATAAATCATCTCTTTCAAGGTTCATAACGATCCATAAACTCTTCAATTCTAAAATTTCGCACTTAGCGGCATGGGCATTCACATGAAGGGATGGATCCCCCCAATGGCCTTTTTTTTTTTTTAATACAGTACATAACTGTAAACTTTATTACAAAACACATTCAATTTAACGTGTATAAAATATTGATAGTATGTCGATATTTATTGTGATATAATAACGCAGCAGCTAAGTGGTAGTTCCAGGATAGTGAAACTCTACATTATAATTATAAATATCAATTCTTATGTACATATTGTTGCAAAAATAAGACAATAATTCAGATCAGGTGATATGCTTTAGTAGATGCAAGTCGCTTAAAAACACTCATTTGATTTGATAATATCAGAAAAATAATATATACGATTATTTATTAAAGAACATTTTAATGATGAATTGATTACTATTGATTGGTACGCAGCACCACGTCCGTTCCAATTTTTCAGCAGTATTAAAGGAACATGCGTCCAACAAGATTTGTCAGACCTAATATTTTGAAGACCATGGGTAGTAAAAATAAAATATGATAAATTACAGTGGTCATTAAATAAAACATTTTCCGGCTGGGGGTTTTTATTTTTTATTATAAAAAACCAGATGGATTGATAAGGAGATTCCCCGCCCGTCTAAAAATTAATAATTATTACAATTACAGAAGTTGAAAATTTTGATAGGGGCGCTGCCTACTCGACCGAGGAGCTAAATACTATTATATATATAATATTGTTTTATTGATTTTGTGAAACTTTTGAATTTTTTCGAGGAATCTGTGTAACAAGTAATATAAATTATAAACAAGTATTATGTGCTTTTTTATATTATTAATTATTTACAATCAATATAATATAATATCATGTATGTTATTAAGTTAAATTATTATCTATATTATAGATGATAATATAGGCTATATTAAATTCATATTAATTTAGACATGTTTTTAATTTTGTTTTCTATTTGTACTCAGAAAATTAATAAATATGGTTATAATATAGATAATTATTTAATTTGTTGATGCTTAGAAATATTAAATTTAAAAAAGTCGTCCAAATACAGATGGTGTATCATAGATATATAATAATATATATAAAGGTAACCATGACTATTTTATTTGTTATTTCCTCTATATTTGTAAAATATTGCAATCATAAAAGGTAGTAATTCAGCAATTAAATACAATTTAGCTGGACATTGTTATAACGACCCTAAATGACTTATTATTTTTTCTAATTTAACATCATTTTTAAGGACTGTTCACATTGTTGGGCATCCATAGAAAAATACATTTTGACCCCAATGTAGATCTCGATATCTTGGCTCAAAAGTCAAGAAAATTTATAGTACAGTAGATTTATTAATGATAAAAAGTTACTTAAATATGTAATGATTCAATGTATATTCTATTGAAATAAGGGGGAAAGCATCATTTTGCAATTCCTTTTTTTATATCACCCAACATTAAAAAATACTGAGAATTCACTGCTTGGCGGGGTTTTTTTTTTATGGAAATTGTTCATGGAAAAAGCTACTGCGAGTGTATTTTTGTTGTACAGACTTGGTTCTTCTGGGCTTATTCAAAACAGGAAAAGCTGCCCGACACGACAGTTTGACAAAATTTGGGGGAAAAAATTCCTGAATGTGAGAGTACTAGTACACTTACTTTCTAGACAAGTCTTGTAATATTACAAATCAGTATCACTGAAAATAAAATAAGTACTTGATGCATATGAAACTTTTAATATCAGTATTACACTAGTTTGACATTGGTCTTTGAACAAACTTTATGTAGTTGCCAATAAATTAAATTACTATTAATGAGTATAATAAACTAGATATTTTTAAATTAGGAAACCATTTTCGACAAATAAAGGTGGTTTAAGATTTAGATTTCTTACATTTGTGTATTAGACATGAAGAGACGAAAATAGGGATTGGGTATCAATTCACCATGTAAAATTATTTCAATATAAGCTCAAAATCATTAAAATCTCATTTAATTAGAGTACCCTTGATAAAATTTCAAATCAGAAATTATATCCACTATATTCAAAATGAGAACATTCCACAGCTGTGATGCCAACCGTTTCTCTCCCTCCCTAAGTTCTATTATGCATTATGACTCAACAAATTCTTATACTACAATATAGTGCACCCGTAGATGGTGGCGCACAAGACCAAAGCTCAGAACAAAATCATATACCCACGTACGAGTTAGCTGCCAGGAGTGAATAGAGTATAGACTACCTAAAACACTTAACTTATAATCTAAAAGTAATAATTGCTATACCTTTTTGTGAAAGGAACATCAGAATTGACAATAATTTTTGTTTTCGTTTTCTCCAATGAAATAACATTACCAAAATTGTTAGTTTTACCATTATATTTCATTCGTTCTTGAAGAAACTTTTCCTATAAACATATAAATAAAAATAAATAAAATATAAACACAGATAAAATAAATTTAATCTTACAAAATTATTGACATCCATAATGCTATCTTCTACCGGATGAGTACAATCAATAGTCATTTTTCTAGTTTCCTTCTTCTTTTTCAAAGCTGCTCCTTTACCTCTTAATGTTGTCTTAGGCTTTTTTTGAACAGGTTTCTTGTTTAATGCGAGTTTAGCAGGTGCGCCCGGTGCTTTCTTCAATGTTGGTGGAGCTACAGTTTTTTTAATGGTCACAGCAGCAGTCAAAGGTTTTTTGGCTGGTACTGCAGCAGCAGTTGATTTCTTTTCAACAGATTTTTTATCGGCAATAGGTTTAAGCTTCTCAGTAGTTGTTTTGGCAGTAACTGGAACTTTTTTAGCAGGTTCAGGTTCTTTTTTTACAGCTTTAACAGGCTCAGGTTTCTTTTCTACTTTAGCAGGTTCTTTCTTATCCTTTTTAGTAGGTTTAGGCTGTTCTTCAGCTGGACGTTTTGTAGCCTTACCTTTAGGTTCTTCTTTGACCTTTTTAGGTTCTTCTTTCTTACCCTTGGCTGAAGGAGCTGCTTGTTGTTGTCCCTTTTTGGTTGGTTTTACTTCAGGCTCTTTTGCTTTTGGCTTTTCTGGTTCAGCTTTCTTACCTTTAGGTTCAGCTTTGGGTTTTTCTTTAGTAGGTTCAGTTTTAACACTTGACTTGGAGGGTTGTTGTGCAGCAGGTTTTTTACCACTATCCTTCTTATTATCAGCAACTTTCTTTGGTGCAGGTGCCTGTGAAAAAATATAAATTAAAAAAATATTAACATAAATAATGAATTATTATAATTATAAACAATTACAGCTTCTTTTTTAGGTTGTTCCTTAGCCGGTTTCTTTTCTTGAGCAGGTTGAGTCTTGGGTGCAGCTTGTTGTTTCGTATCCTTTTTGGCTGGTTTTTTGGGCTCTACCACCGGTTCAGGTTTCTTGGCCTGGACCTTAGGTTCAGCCTTTGGCTTAGGTGCTTCTTGTTTGGCTTTGGCAGGTTGCTGGGCCTGCGGCTTTTTGGCCGCAGGTTTTTTATCACCAGCAGGGGCTTTAGCCTACAAAAAATATGTTATTACGATACTATAACCAAAACGATATTACAAAAGAATTATTCTTAACAATAATGATAATAATTTCTCAACATTAATGGATTAGTTCTAAGTAGGTACGAATTATGACTTGAATATTAGAAAAAGTAAAACACATGAATATTTACCAGAAAATGTACTCAAAAATTACAATGAAAACGTATAAAATATTTTGATGTTACCTGTTTTGCAGCAGCTGGAGCCATTTGAAAATGAAATGTGAAATAGAAATATAAAAATTCTACAAATGAACTCACGTTCACTAATAACGTGGTCGAAATATCACGTAAAAAAGACTAAAGAAACGTGAAATTAAACGCCGATAGACACGATGGGGGTCGGGGAGCGTTTCCTTCCATGGAAGAAAATATTAAATAAACATTTTCTATTAACCTTAAAAAATCTCAGTGCTGCTCATAGTACAATGGTTTTTAAATAATACTTGTAAGCTGCACTGAACTTGGTGCATTGGACCGTTAGCTTCCTTATCCGGCGTTGGCCCTGGATTAATTTTGCAAAATTAATTATCAAAATAAAAGTCACCAACTTAAATGCAGACTTTTTTCTTGAGGTTGTCCCACCCCTTCTTAATAATTTCATCACTTCTTGACGATTGATGTTTTTAATGTACGAATAAATACGAACATTTTGTCTAAACATTTATATTTTATAATATAATATAATATATTTACATCACAGAACATCAAGCAACTGGTATTACGTGGTATTACTATATGATTACGGCATCCAATTTAGACGAACCGATCTTCGCAGGAAACACAAATATGTATACCACGGACTAAGATACTACCGTGATGTAACATATATTCTGTGGCAGGAAAAGAAATAACATGATAAGCCGTATTTTTTATCACAATTGTTATCTATTTGTTCTTAGGAAAAAATCACGATTTAAGATAATACAATATATAATTATTACAGACTTAGATCTTAGTCCTTGATAATTATTAATTATGTTAAATCGTGGAAAAATATTAATTCGAAAAATAAAATAGAAAGATTAAAATCAAATACCTAGAAAGTTTATAGAAATTTTATTTTTAGTTACTCAGCTCATTATAATAGTGACATGGTGTGTATCATAAATTACATGTAGAATGGTGTGCATTACCATGGTAATATATAAAAAATTGCAAATTATAAGCATATTATATTATATACATTTGAAAGTTGTGAGGAAGATTTTAGATTATTCTTAAGTTACAAAAAATCATTCAAAACATAGTATAGAATTAATAACCGATACGTTTAACTTTAAAACAGTTGTGTTAAAGAAGTATTTTACCATCGTCCCTAGTGTCTTTAGTATTAAATCTATATTATTAGTTCTATTGTACTTTGTATTTACCCACTAGTAATTCATAAGGATATAGTACCCATTTGATTATATTATATTATATTGATCTTCGTCTAACATTTAAAAATAAATTGAAATTGAAATTTGGTATTTGGTTTCACTTTACAATATTATATAACATTATCTGATGTATTCATATACTAAGACCTATAATACTTAATAAATCTTTAATATATACTGTTTCTAAATCACGGAAAAAAAGCTGAAATTTAAATAAATTATTTATTTAGAAAAATTAACAACAAAAATAATTTAAATAAAAATATTACAATAATTATTATCTACTATTATTAATATTTAGATTAACATAGACTTGAAAGTCTATGGTCATTATTAGGGCTTGGAAGTTGTTGCATTTGCATGTTTTTTGTGGCTTATTAGATTTATTGCTAAGTAAACTTGAAATTTGTTTCAAGACACTATGAAAAAAAGTATCAAAAGTTTATAGTACATATTTAGTAATTTTTTAGTTTTACGTGGATATTTCTTAATTTTAAAATTTTTTGGAATATACCTACCTATTTAAAAATTTATAAATTAAAAATATACACATTAATTTGACAATAATCACTAATATACTGTATAGTGTTTTTTAAATACCTAGTTAATATAAAAAAATAATGTTTTTAATCTTTATATTTAAGAGCTCGTATTTATATTATATATATTATGTAGAACATATTTTAAAATGTGTAGATATTGGACGATTGCTCTATGAATATTTCGGTTGTCCTCATATGTAGAACCTACATAAAATTCATTAAAATAACCTAACAATACTAACTCTAAGCTTTACTAATTATAGTTTTATAAAATATTTGTATTTATGTAAAAGAAAATGAAGTGCATATTTGTACTTTTTTAAGCGCATACACACATGCATAGGTATTTATAACTTTTTAAGAGCATTAAGTTTCAAGCCCTAGTCATTATATTCCATGAATATTACAAAATATTATAAAAATTAAAATTTCCTTTGATAAAATATATTATGTTGTTAATATAATTATTAATTGGGCTTTTTTTCCAATTACATTTTTTAATTTGGGCTCTTTTTAGTGTTACCACCGTTCCTGTATAAATATATCTAGACATCTAGCAATGGATATTTATTTTATTTAAATTTAATATTTTACTCATTCTACTCCAATAATCAGCTAATTAAATACAAATAGACTAGAATATAATATAATACTGTAATATAGGTATTTTTTTATAAACTCATAAATATATATTACCTAATGTTTTTTTTCATTTGAATCAATATTTTTATACTCTCCCAATAGATTAGTATTTCATGTCTCTATCTGACAAAGTAACCACAGAATGTAACCCACACTATTTGTAATATCATTGATTATATATTATAATATATAATCAATGGTAATATTTAACCAGAATTTGTTATGTTTTTTGCATGTCAGACGGATACAATAAATACAGGTGTAGCATTGTTTAAAGTTGAAATATGCATATAAGAATTCATTAAAATAATAAGCTCTGTGCTTTTTAACATTATAATCATTGATAGATTAACAATAAATAAAATATTTAGCACAGAGTAAGATCATAGTTTGTGGCATGAACTAAAATATATGTATATCTACGTTCATGATTTATTACAAAATATATTCTAGATATACATTTTTAAATTTAAAAAAAATTAGGATTCTAAAAAATAGTGTGAGAACCTGATCATAGTGAGAAATTATATAAATTGTACAATCATATAATTTATTTTCAATGTATGAAAACACTTTTGAATAGGAGTCTATAGTAGTTTTCAGGTGAACATTGATGGTCTAAATATTGCCCGTACTTAGTCGCCTAATTTTTTTTCTATTTTTATTGAAATATTTATCAATACCTATATAGTAAAGAATATTTTATTCTTATTTCTTTATAAACAACAAATTTCCAAAAATATAACCTAGATTGTTATCAATCTTATTTGTTGCTGTTCTTATTGGTAAAAACTAAAATTGTAATATTAATTAGGTTTACATTTATGTTTAGTTTCATATTAAAATTATTTTAAGGTAACGCCAAGTATTGAATTATTTAGTACTCATTTAAATAAATTTATGTCAAAATAATATTTCATAATATTCACAATATGTTTGATTAATTGTTTTACAAGCATTATTATATACATATATATATTATATAACGGTAAAATATAAAATTAAATTTCAAAAGTATAAAATAAAACTTTAATCAATTCTTTCCAAATAAATAAATTATTATAAACAAACTATAAATATAATTACAATTGTAAACAATTCAATTAAATCAATCAACTTAAAAAAAAGTAATAAATTATTATTACAAGAAACCAAGGAAAATTAAATTAATAAATGGCGATTTCATTGACGTTATATTCATATATAGAATATAAATAATTTCCATGCCTAATTTCAATATTTATTAAAAATTCTACTCTCTAAAAATATTTTCCTATTCATTTAATAAATATTAACATTGCTATGGCATGTACAATATAAATATTCAATTTAATTATTTCTACATATTAAGAAATTAGGTTTATAATGAAAAATATATAAATTATTTACACCATTAAAAATAGGTTACGAATACAAAAAATGTAACAAAATAATTACACATTTTTTGTTTAGATTTAAAAAAATCTATGCACAATGGAAGAACCCATTTTTGAACATTGTTTACATTATTTGCTTTGCTGCATATTATATTTTAAAACTATAGTTTTTTATACTACATTCCTACATTCACATATTAAACATTGATTTGTAATAAAGTTAGTTATTTGTTCTAACAGTGAAAAATTCAAATTTCACAATTTTCACAATATTGTTCCTATTGGTGTTCTAAAAAAACATCCATTGGTAACTGATTTAAATGTTATCTATTTTTCTACAGAAAAAGTAAAATAAAAAAATATACATACATACAGCATTTCTATACATAATATTCATTTTTTAAACAATAGTCAAAACATAATTAACATTAATCCTCTTAAAAATTTACAATATAAAACCACTGTGGTGATAGTTGTTGATAGTAATTTGATTGCTGAAAAAAAAAAAAAAAAAATTATACATAAATGATAAAATCAAATAATTTAAAATATTACACATATTTAAGAGGACATTAAACCATAATTTCACATACAGTTTAAAAACCTTTCTGGCTTTAGACATATAGCTCCCATAGAAAGAGAATAACTATATAATAGGGTATTTTTTAACACTTACTACATCATTACTTACATTTAAAAAATTATTTAAAATTTTAAACTTTAAGACGACGTGAAACTTGCATTTGTTGTCTCAGTTTATTTCATGGACAATATAGCAAAATTATAGTACACCAAATAATAGATGTGGTGTCAATATTAAAATGAGAGTTAAAACAACTATTAATGATTTAAAAATAATATTTTATCATATCCTTTCTGAAAAATATTGTTTCAATAAAAAGTTATAGCTATTTAAAAAAATAAAAACTAAAAACGCTGCAAGTTCTTTATTAAACAATACTTTACATAAAGGATGTTATTTTTTTTTTTTTTAATGTATAATTGGTGTTTTAGCTCTACTTTTAACACAGATATCATATTTTTTGTTTTGTGTAGTGTAATATCGCTTTATTTCCATTAGATAGACGAAGATAGTAAATGCCGGTATAACATCCTCTTAAACAGTCTTTTTTTTTTTTTAACATACACTGACATTCACTGTGTCTATCTGTAATAGGCAATATAGGCCTGATTCTACACAGAACTTAAATTATGATATTTTAGTCAAATTTAGAGTTTATAACACCAACATAAAATTAGAAACAAATTTAATATTGTTTGACAAACATTTTCAAATTAATAAATACGAAACAAATTTTATTGTATCTTTTTACTAAATATTAATATTTGTTATTTTGTAAATGTATACATTAATTTCATAAATTTCTAGGTAAATTGGTTCTGGTTTAATTCTACATATTTTTGGATGAATTAACTTTTTTACATATTTAGTAAATAAGTACATATTAAATTCATTTTTTGACTATTCACCAGTCAGTTACATATTTAATATTTCAAATTTTAAAGAAAAATGTGCAATAGCACTTAAAATAGCTGTTTTTGATATATTTGTTAATTAAAGATACGATTCAATTTTTGTAAACGCATCAAAAAAAGGTAGATGCTTTTTATAATTTTTTTTTTTTTATGATATTTTCAATAATCAAAAAAAAATCAACAATAAAAAGTGAATATAAATAGTGACATAGGATCACAAATAATTAACTTTTAAACTTACCTATTTAAAAACTTATTAATTGTTAGATTTTCTTAAAATGTATTTTAAATTATACTTATATCTATTAGAACCACTTAAAAATTGAGAATAATACGCTATATTTTGACCGTAAGTAATATAATTTTGTTTACTATTTACAGTTACAATTTTATTAAAATTTCATTATAAAAATCCTACATAAACTTTTTTTTTCCAAATCTTATATGAATAAATAAAAAAAGAGGTCTTCTTTCATTTAAATTCGATAATAGGTAATTTAACTCTAATTTGATCTAAAAGTTCTGCATAGTTTAATTTTGCTATGTAGCTTATTAGGAATATGGTATATGCAGGTATAGCATCATCTTAATCAAAAATTTGATGAAAAACACAAGTAGCAAATGTACAAGATAAATAATGTAATTTATATGAGAAATTATCTGAAATATTTAAATGGTTTAAACTAAATATGAAGTTATATGATTTAGTAAAGGTATTAAGATAGCATTTTATTTCCCGAGGCATTGTTGATTAAACAAAAAAAAAAAAAGTAAAGAATTACCATTATATCCAATTAATACAAATAATCACATTAAAATTTTAAATCATTAACATTGCTATATTTTCATTTTTAATATATGAAAGAAAATAGCTTAAGGAATTTTATGTATTTCAATATAAATCAAAAATATAATGCATTAGATTAATACCTGTGTTATTCTGGAATATTCAACCAATAAATCTTCCAAATACATATACTTCAAATTTGTCTGCAAAAACATAAAACATACTATTAGGTACTAGTATTACTACATTTCAATAGTTTTATTTTTTTTTTCAATGAACTAGTACAATATATAGTTAAACAGCACCAATAAAAATGATTTGAAACTCAATAAATATTCATCATAAATAAAAAAGTTAATGGTGTAAAATACTCTCCAAAGCGGTCTAATAAGAAAAAAAATATTTGCCACTCATTGGTGACCAGTTTATAATTTGTGAAAATACATTTAAAATTGATTATTATTATTATTATTATTAAACATATAGGCATTAATTAAATCAATTTAACTCATTACAATTGACAATGAAAAAGGAAAATATTGTGTACGATAATCACAATAATAATTGAATTATTATAAACCCAAATCACAAAAATTGTACACTATTTATATACTGTGTATACATAATTCATTATGTTGTCATCATTAAAACAAACTAAAAACTAACACTTAAGTTATTAAGGTTCATTTTTGGTTTGCGCTGAAGATAACAATCTAGTTGTTGAAATAAGTATATGCAGTTAAAAGTATATAATTTTTGTGATTTTAATCTATAATCATTTATAATATAGGTACCTAATAGCTACAAGTCTTGTTATAAGTTTATTTTAATAATAATTGAAGTTTAAGTATATTTGTCACATTTATAATAGATTAATAATTATTATTAATGATATACTATTAATTACTTTTGTGATTTGGGTTTATAATAATTTACAACAATATTGAAGTCTTACAATTGAGAATTTTAGAAAATATTAGGGTTTAAACAATAAAATATTTATAAATTTGACACCTATAATTTTTTTTTAATAAAAAAAATATTTGACTTAATAAAGTCATTCAAAATTATAAAACCAGCTACTGTCGATTAGTATGAATAACTTTGCACCATACTTGTGGAAAGTATTCTACACCACTAAAATTTAACTATAGTCAAGAGAATGAAGTGACCTCTCATGCGAACGCCCCTGGTGGTTTATTTTTGTCAGGGCAGTGTAAAGTAGTTTAGTGATCACGTAAAAATTGTGATAAAATTCCACAACCACCCTAAAATAATTAATTTGCACCCAGAATGAACATAAAAAGAAAATAACGTATACAAAAGAGTAGCCAGCTAGATATTGTACACCAAACGTGCGACTCACACCTTAAGTGTGTCTTAGTTTGATAAACCCTCCTTTTATCAGAAAAAAAACAGTTAACACATTTGCCAAGGGCTACTTTTCATTCTCCTGACTATAACCAATGTAATAATTTTGTAAACAATTCTTATATAATTAAAAATAACTAGTTATATAAATAACATAGAATTTGAGTTAGTTGTGTCGTAAATTAATCAAATGTCTAATCACCATATTAATAATTCAATGTGGTATACATATATATTTGTCATTTACGGAATATTAAAAATTAATTTATTCTTACTTTCATGATACAAATATAAGATGGCTGCCTTATTTGATTCTCATAAAATGTCAACAGAGTAGTCATGTATAAACGTAAGGTAAAACTGAAAAAAAAAAAACAATAGTATTAGCATCATAGTTATAATCAATTATATAATTTACATACCTTTTAAAGTAATAGATCAGTTGAGACTTTGGAATCAATATAAAGCAAGAAAAATTAGGCTACATATTGTACCTATACGTAGTAGAAACAATTTATATAAAAAATTAATAATAATAAATATTAAATAATAATAAGGATATAGAATACTTGATTATTTTAAGTTAGAAAATTGTAATTAATTTTATATTTAATCTTTAGGACTTTGGTTTCCTTCTTGTTTTTCATCATTAGTTTCAGATAGCGGTTCATTATCAAAACTTGTCCATTTTCCACTATCCTGATTATCATCTGTATCAGTATCCAGTAACTCAAATGTTAATTTGCAGTTAGACTTATATATAAATATTTTATAGCAATTATTATCATTACTCAGAGCTGCTTCAGCTCTACGTTGATATGCTGCTTCTTGTGTAACTCTTTGACATGCTGTACTACAAAGGCCTCCTGTTCCATTCTTTTTACTTTCTTTCAAAAATATATGGTAGCACTCTTGACAGAATTCATCAGAAACTAAATGCTGCAACTGACGAACTGCATAAATAACAACTTTATCAAGAGTAAATCCTACATATGCATGAATACCAAACATTTCTCGTAATGTATCTTCATAGGTATTTGAATCCATATTGCCATCCAAAACATTTTTAATCATATCTAGTAAAGCTGGATAATAGTCTTCTAAAAGAATTTCTGATTTAGGATTAAGGCGTAATTTTGCTGCTGCTGATTCTGACCTAGTTAGTTGGTAAATACATTCATCATGAACCAATTGTGAAGCCTTTTTATATATTTGAGTAAGTCGATCACAAAGGATATGATGAAGTCTAAGGAACAAATACCAATTATTATTGCCATAAAATAATGTATAACATTCTTCAGTACTAGAAAGTTCACACACTTTTAATTTATCGTTGTCTGTAATTTTCATATCAGGTAAATCTTTTTCTTCAGAGATCCGCAATGATGCTTTAGTTGTTTCAGGTGAATTATTATTAGAACAATCATTTTGACCATCACGTTCATCATCACTTAATTCTTGTCTTGGATGATGAAACATATCAGGAATGAACCGTCTAATAAGTGATTTTATTTTTTGTTTATCTTCTTTATTAATACTAGCTTGTCTCTTAACATGATGTATCAATAAATTGGCTGCATCATCTAAAATTGATTTATCAGTATATGAAAAAACCATATGAGGTCCAGTGTTATTATCACTTTGTTCATTACGCTCATCATATAAAGTTTCAATTTCATTTAGTAATGATTTTGATCTTAGAAATTTCATATCACTTTGTTTGAAATTAACACCTTGATGGTCTAATGACTTTAAATAATATTTTTCATTCTGACTTTTCCAAATTTCATTGAAAGTATTTCGTGCTTCTTTCCATTCTTCATCTTTGGATTTCAGCCTTTTCAAAACTATTGGAATGGCAGATAATGGATTTTTTTTAAGCCCTTCAAGTATATCTGTTGTCTTATCTCCATATAGTCTTTTAATAGCTCGTCTATTAGTTGATGTTGAACTTGATTCATTACCTAAACTGTCATCTAGTTTAAATTTTGAAACTTCTTCAGGTGTCATTCTGTTGAATTTTCTTAATACTTCTTCTAATGAATATATTGCTGCCAAATTAATTTCCATTACGAGATCAAGTTCAAATCTTTCATCTTCACATCTATGCATATATTCTTCATATTGTGTTTTTCGACTAGTGGCAAATGATGACTCTTCAGACCACGTAGGAAAAGAAACCCACGTGTCATTCAATACTTCATAACACATTTTCGTCCTACCACTACATTTAGGAGTTTGATAATCTGAGGGTACAGCACAATAACTTGCACCTAACCTTTTACATATACTATAATCTATATCTGTAGGTAGATCACCTGCTGATCTATCTTGTCGATTAGATCCTGGGTCAAGTAATGAAAGATGTGGCAATCCAGAAAGTTTATTTTCCGTTGGAGCCGTGGTGGCATTATTACTTTTTTCACTAGTTCCAATAAATTCCTTAAATCTTCTAAATAATTCTGAATACTTTCCAAGGAAAGGTTGCACTAAATTTAGTAGTTCTGATTTAGATATAATTTCATTATAGTATAAAACTAAACATCTCAAGAAATCATCATATGCCGAAGCATTATGAATTGATTTTCTAACAAGATCAAAAAATGCAAAATCTGTTAATGTACCATATTTATATGCTTCCACATATGAGACATCTCCCAAACTTGGAAATGGAGATTTCGGTTTTTTTGGTGGAGGTAAATTTTGACTGGAAGAAAACGAGGAAGTTCTTTTCAAAGCTACATTTTGAACATTAGTTTCTTTATTGCTTTCTTTAGTAATTGCAATATTTGTAGGATGTTCTTTTTTGATAGGAGGTGGTACACTAATAGGAGGTGTACTAGTAACGATAGAAGTTTTCTTAGGAGCAGCAATGGCGTCTGCAGCCTGTTTAGCATCAGGTGATTTAGCATCTGGTAGAAACTGTCCAAACTCGACTAATAAATCATCCTGATTTTCAAATAATTTAGCAACTTGTTGGTATACTTCAGCTTCAGTTAAAGTTTTTTCTGTTACTGGAACAACATTATCTTTATGAGTTTTTTGTTCTTTTTGATAAGTATGCAATATTTCCAAAAATCTTTTATATTTTTCTGGTTGCCCTTGAAAACGATTTTTAATTTTATTCACATAATTGATTGCATGATTAAATTCAACTGGTTGATTTTGAGAATTAGTTGATTCTTGAGTCGTAGGTATTGATACTTGAGGTATATTTGAAGCAACTTGACTTAAACTAGCAACAGACAATGGTATTTGAGTTGGGTAACTGCTAGAAGGTACAGTCGGTGTCACACTATTGTGAGCTGTGTGATGATTCATTACAACTGAAGTAGTATTGACCTGGGTAATTGGTAAATGTCCAGCTGGTTTAATTACTACTGGCGGTGTGGTAGTCAATGTTACCGGTGGAGTAGTAATTGCTGGAGTACTAGATGACATTATATGTTGAGTTGTTGAATGAATTATTGTCTGGGAAGACGTAATTGCAGGACTTTGAGGTATTGATACAGAAACATGAAACCCAAGTTCATTATTCTTAATTTCTATTTTATAACCAGGTGGTAGAAACGTATTAAAACCTACTATAAGCTCGGGATGACCTTTGAATAGGTTTGAGACACGTGTTATCACTCCAGGTGTATCTATACTCTGCGATTTGAATTCCTTCATGATATCTAAGAAGTCATTGTATACTTGAGGTTGATTACTAAATTTAAATTTCACCTGATCCAAATAAGATAGAGCATCTTCGACCTTGAGTCGCTGAAACTGTGTTTGTTGCTGCTGCTGCTGTTGTTGTTGTTGCTGCTGTTGTTGTTGCTGCTGTTGTTGAATTATGGTCGTAGAAGGCACAACTTTTTGCCTTATCTGTTGAATAGAATGTTGTGCTTGTATTGTATGGAGAGCTGGCATTGCGGAGCCTCCAGGCAGTGAGCCAGGTATTTTATCATTAATAGCAAGGACTGGCATTGTGGGTGCACTAAAAGGCGGTACAGAATTAAACTGTATATTTGGATTGTTTATAGCTTGTGAAACAAAATTTGATTGAACAACATTAGAAATAGTCACCAGGTTGGGCCTGGACCTAGGTGGTGAACGGGTGGTGGCAGCAGCGTATGCTCCGACTGTGTCCGCGGACGCCATGAGTTCATCCGAATGCCGTTTCATTTCTCGTCACATTTGTCCGTTTAATTAACATCACGTACAAACTAAATCCGTGCATAAACATTAACATGGCATTATTAGGCTTAGCTTTTGTGACGATAATTACTTACAAATGCAAAAAGTTTGGCCGACGCAGGCTGTAGAATCTGAAAACCGCGATACAACGGATGTGGCGAACGATAACAAACAAAACAATCACACGAACCAAACAGACTTTTTCGTAAAATAAGATAGACCGAATTGCAACGCAAAGTGTAAACAAACGTTACGCTACCGATCAGTGTTAGTGCGGGAGACGGGCCGCTTGTTGAGGTGAACCTTATGGGTGGGAAGCGGCGGGTAGGGGACATATGAGAGAAATCTAATGGTAGCTACGTTGCCGTAACTAACCGCCATTTCTTTGGAATGTCACTAAGAATCAACGGATAGAAATTAATTTATAGATTATATGTTACCTTTAAATACTCTTTAGATGGAAGATCATATAAATGTCTTCTTAAGTTATTTTTAATATTTTTTAAATTAAATAAAACAATTTCTTATCAATTTAGTCCGGCAACATCTCCTCAGATGTTTTACCAACAACTGTTGCAAAATGGCTGACGATAAAAAATTGTCGCGGTAAAATACAAATGTTATGACGGCTACAATTTTTTTTGTATATCCAGATGTCATATAATAATTTTATTTTTAAGAACATTTCTAACATATGTAATTGATATTATATGTACTATGTAGCCATTTAGATATACAAAATGTGTATCATGTTTATATACATATTACAGATTTACTTGAAAAAGCGTCTTACACAATGCACATCAAATTATTAATAATATACCTACGGGCTACAGGTACCTATAGTAAACTCTATTGAAGTATAATAATTATTCTTGTTATCTAAACTGTAAATATTTGAAAAATGCACGACAGTATTGTTTAATAATAAAACCATAAAATGGTTTACTTTTACTGATATTTTTTTATTCTAAAAATGCTTATTATATATTTGAATAATGGTTATTTTTATGTATTACACGTTTTTCAATTTCATTACACGGGTAGATAATTACTAATTAATATGGGTATATAGGTATACCTAATAAAACATAATTAGAAATTAATTAATTCTCTAAAATTATTACTAGATAAGTATAATAGGTATATAATATATATATATATATAGGTATATATACCTAATATACCTATCTATTTAGAATATAGATGCCTATTTATAAAACTAAAAAACATTGTTAATTGATTATGTGGATTAATTATAGATAACATATTAATGTATCTTATTTTATATATAAGATATAATAGTTGATGAATACATTTATTGAATATACCTAATATTAATATTAATAATACCTACTATTGAATTCAAGCTTGAATTAACTATTGCTTATAGTGTTGAAAGTATATATTGTATTGTTTTAATAATATAAATTATATTTACTTAGATGCATTTAATTAATTATAATTTATTATTATATAGTATCCACATGTTTAATTTTTGGTCCCATAATATTTGTTACATGTATGATTTGTTAATATTTAATTTATGGAAAAATATTAATTTCTTTACATATAGGGTCAAGGTTACATAGGTACCTATTACCTACTTATTCTTTACAATTTATGGTTATAAATTATAATTCTTCATCTATATTCTGCATGACTATTAAAACATTATCTACCTATCTATACAGCTATATAGGTACCTACATTATATAAATTATTATGCCCATTTGGTTTCCATGGTATCTTATAACAACAACAATACTTTTATTTATAAAGTTTAATAGGTATTAGTTGTGTTAAGACGTTAAGTATTATATAGTAAAGTACTTATATATTAAAATATGACTTTACAAACATATTCAATTTTATACTTAAATTTAATGTGTGAAATGATTTATATTGTAGCTGAAAGATTAAAAACACAAAAGATCCCTATAAACAAGTCTAAAATAGGTAGGTATATCATATAAGTATACCATTGTCATTGAATAATACATAATAGCTATATTTTTTTTAATATTTCCAATTTATCGTTTAAACTTTAAAGTATGGTAAATAAGTTCCTACTTATCTATTAAATATATTATTAATTAGCATATAGGTACATAAATTAATTAATACTTATGTATGTTATGTATCATGAATAGGTACCTAGTCTTATCATAAATTATTAAATTTAATAATTTATTTCATTTATATTGCAGTTATAAATGACATAATTGCAGCATCATTTGATTGCCCATTTTTATTTACTCCAACATTAATCATCAACAGAGATATTTTAAATAAAATTATATACTGTGCTGTTCATTCTTCAATTATGCGACTAAACGAATCTAGTATGGATAAATTAATGAGCTTAATTGAAACCTCTGTTAAAATGCAAATGCTTTCAACTAATGGTCCAAGGCAAGTATTATTACTAACATTAAATCATTTAGATTCTATTCGTGAATTAGCATGTACAAATCAACTAAAACAAAGAATAGATCTCATTCAACACAATTTCTATCAAGTAATTATTAATATTTTAACTAATAATTAGGTGTTGAATAGTTTGGAAATTCAAATTACTTTTTATTGTTTAAGGTTTTTGAGAAAATTACAAATGGTGAAATAATAAGATTACGATATGCCTTGTTAAACTATTTACAAGATTTACATGTTAAAGTAACAGTATTTATTAAAGAAGGCTTACAACGATACAACGGGTCATTTGTTTCAATTGGAAAATGGGCCATTCCATATGGTAAAGTATATATTTATATAATTTAGATTTGGTTTGTTTTTAAAAAAATATAATTACCTATCAATAATTTAATATTCAAAGTAATAAGTACCTACTTTATCAAATGATTAATAAATGGATGATAAATTGATTAATAATTGGATGTTTACCATTGAGTAATAGTGTATTATTTAACTATCTGAAAGTTAAATGTTTAAAAATAATATAACAATATTATCAGACATTACTTCAGAACTATAAAGTTTATTAATATAAATCATAAAATCAGACTGGTGGATATTATGTTTTAACATATACCTACCTATACAATATAGAATTTAGTAAGGTTTACTGTTGCTATATCAAATTATGGTATACTTAAATATTATGCCTAATTATTAAGTAAAAAAACTTATTTTTACAATAAAATAAACAATTACAGATTATTTTAATTTTTAATGAGATCCACATCAGTACCTACCTATACATTTTTTTTCCTAAAATTATAAATACTGAAATAAAATTTATATTTATAATGAAACACAAAAAAATTAAAACTATTAGGTAACCAAAACAAATTTTTATACAGCTATTTTCACAGATGTTTATAAAAACGGATTTTTATTCACATTAAAAAAAAATATATATACCTATCGGTATATACTATAAATATTTTTTTTATTTATATATTTTATAGTTACCAAAATGTAGTTTAAAGTAATAATTCTTAGGTCTGTAATTAAAAACTCCAGCTTCGAATGCCAATTAAAGCACTGAATTGTTTGTTGGTACAGCCCATCTTAAAGTATGGATCCGTAGTCTAGGATACATTTACCTCAAGTGACGCAAATCAATTGGAAAGGATTCAGCAGAAATTTCTTAGGTTTGCTGGATTCATTTTGAAGATACCTTATACTGAGCACAACTATACGTCTGTAGCTAATAAGCTAAGTCTATTTTCATTATCCGATCATAGGAGTAAAACTAATCTAAAGTTTATTAGTGGTTTATTACCTAATACTATTGATTATACATCTCTTTTATCATTACTTAATTTTAAAGTTCTTATACATATTATATCAGTTATATTATGTCTAATGAACCGATTAATTAAATTAGTTAATTTGGCCTCTTCTTTTTTAGAAATAATGTAAATATTGATCTGTGTAATATATGTTTGTGTTAATTATTGTGAATTTATATATATGTCAACTGTATGGTTTTTTTCTCCAAGAACTTGTATATAAGTAAAAAAAAAAAGAAAAAAAGAATTTGGCTGTAAAGCCAAGTTCATATCTAACCGTGTCTTATGAAATACTATTTACATATAATTTAAATTTTAATGATATCAGTGGAAAAGCGTGTATAAACCAGATGAGTAGACAAATTTTAAAAAAATGTTCACCCTGCATTTATAAAATGTTGATGATGAGTAGTAATAATTCTCAGTAATCAAATAATAAATTAAAAAACAAATTTGTGGTATAGAACACTTTATTTTATAATAGGTAGTAAGTTATTTATACTACTTAATATACTTTTACTATATTATAATAACAATAAAAAAAAAAAAAAATCGTAAAATTAACAAAATCTATAAAAGTATTAAGAAAATAAAATACAAAATTGTATCACTTTATATAATTAAATAATATAATAAGTAGTTATAGTATACAGTTTTTAGTCCACTATATCCAGTCCATATTATCTTAGTTTGTGGATATAATACAGAAAGGTCTGAACCTTAAATCTAGATATCATTTACAATTTGTAAAATATTTATGAAATATATATTATTTTTAAATATTTTTATTATTATAATATATTACAAAAATGAACATTTTTTCTAATCAAATTTAAAAATAGTCTATAATAAATGTTATTCACTAAGAAATGTCACATAAATTATATACCTATTAATTATTAAATATTTTAAACTTTAAAGTATGTTGCCATCAGTGTAAATTATATGTATAATTTTTTACAGGATGTGAAGCTCCGGGTGTTATTAGAACATTTGATAAAAAAGGTACTCTTATTGACATCAGCACATTTCATCCAATATCGTTTTATAAAGTAGAAACTGAAGTAGGTTCAATAAAACCCAATAGTCCTCGAATCACTACTCTTGGTCTTTCAGTGTAATTACAAAATATTTTTAAAATCTGTTACAAAATATAATGTAACTTTTTATTTTTAGTTTTAATACTAATAAAAACATTGATGAACCAGTTGATGGAACATTAGATCCTTTATTTTATAGTCAGACTGGTCGTGATGGATACAAGCAGGAGATGGATCTTTTTGTAACTCAATTGATGGGAAATTATAATAAAAATGAAGAAACTAATAATTTGGATCTCGAAATATTTGAAACTTCATTAAATACAAATGAAAAGTAATTTCTATGTAGTTTAAAATATTTATATAATACCTAAACCAAACTAAATTTTTACAATCTTATAAATTTGTATAGTGTTAGTGTATCATCTGTATTACCTAGTAATAGCAACTATATTTTATATTTATTGTTGTTATAATCTATTTAAGTTTCTGAAATATGTATTAATGTATTATAATAGGTATAATATATAATATACCTATCACTATAACAAATTTTAATTTAATCATAACAAATCAAGGTAGTTGAAAATATTAAAGAATGTTAAAAATAATTGGATTAGTTAGACTTCAGTTATTAAAATATATAAATTAATTTGTCCATTAACTAAGATCCCAATTGTGCACACTTGTATATACACAAAAATAATTCTTTAGTATATGATAGGGATAGCGAACCTCTTTTGTTCAAGTGCCAACATTTTGTAAACTATACTTAATAATTTTAAATAAAAGACAATTTTAAGAAGTTCTAATTTTTTGCGTGCTGCTAAAATTCAACCAACGTGCAAAGGTTTTAAACTAAAATAATTAATTTAAAAAAGAAACATTTTATTAGTGTTTCCCAATTGTATCTTGTTTTATTATCTATTTTATTTTATTTATTATGTTAGTTTATGAACTATAAAAAATTATAAGAGTAATAAACATTTTATATTATGATGTAGAAGTGCAATAACAATTTTGTTACTATTAATGATTTTTTTCTCCATTGTATTGTACAATTAATTAGATAATACTGTTCATTCATTTTGTCCCTTCCTAATACAATTTCTACTGTATTTATATAATTAATATTATTTTATATGGAGAAATAATAAATTACAATAACATTTAAGAGGTCCTTCATTTCTCCTTAAATGTGAAAGTGTATTGGCAAAGATAAAAATATGATTTGTATTTAAATAAGAATATACTGTTATTTATAAAAGTCACTTTTATAGTACATTAATTAATATACTGTTTATTTCAGGAAAATAGAAGAAGCAAAATTGTCAGAACACAATATTTTAGATTTTAGTCAAAATACTACTAATTTGTCTTTGCAAAATTTAAAAACAGAAATGGATGTTTCAGTTTCAAGAGAAACAGATGATATATTAAATATGATGCAATTATTAGATATAGAATAAGTTACTTATCAAAATGTTAATCATAAAAATTGTTGCGTTCCAGATCTCTAAACTCTAAAATATATGTTTTAAGACGTAATTTAAGTATTTCACGACAAATTTCTTGACTGTGGTCAGGATTTGTAATGCCCATACGATACAATTGATTTTCATTTATTCGTATTAGAGCTCGTCCAATTATTTCATGCTAAAAAAATAATAATAAAATATATTATAGTAATTATTCTGTATACACGTCATTATATAATATTCTTGTCATGAAAAAACCTCCAATGTGCTAAAATCCAATTTTTCAGGACACTTAAAAAACATTTTAAAAAAAAAAAAACAATAGATACAAATTTATATTTTGTAAAAATAACCTATTATTTTGAAAAAAAAAATGAAGGATAAAACACAATAATTACAGAAATATTTGTAATTATTTTACCACATAGAGGTTTTATAATACCGTTTTACTATTGCATAATAATACCTTCAATTAAATTTTGACCTCGTATCTAATCACTTCAGATTGAGAATTATGATAGATATAGATATAAAGATTTTCTTTTTCTTTTATTCTACAATGATAATAGCACATAAGAGGTTTTATCATATTATAGCTTATTTTTTTGTTAATCTAATGATACCAAAATCTTAAAATCATAAATTTGGCGCATTGGAGGTTTTCTGTGGCAACGACGATAATATGATGTATTTTAATTATATAGTTTATTTACATTACACTTTATAATTATAAATATAATAAATAAATATTAAATTATATCATTAAGTACCTATAATCTATACTTTTTATTTTTTTTAAATAAAACATTCATTAATAATTAATTATCTTAAATAATTGTAAGTTATTAATTTGTTAATTTTGTTAATTTTGTTACATTTAGCTATTTAAATGGATTTTTATAAAATTTAATACATAATATTAATAGTATAAAATAAACAGTATATGCATATATTATACACTCGGCACTAAAATGATAAAAAACATTTACTTACTACTTTCTAATTGTATTATATTATGATTTATGAATAATGAGTATATTATTGATTATAAGATAACATTTCTGATTATAATAAAACTATCAATAAGAAGAAATCATATTGGTTGTAGTTGATTTGTTTTTATTTAAAATTGAACAATGATGAAAATAATACTTACCAAAATTAACTCTGAGTTTAGTCGCAAATTATTTATATATAGGTTACTAATTTTAAAAATATTTATATAAAATATAAATTTAACAAATGAATTAAAATATAGAGTATAAAATATTATTTTCTTCTAATGTTTTAAATACCTCACTATTTTAATTTAATTTATATTAAATATGATAACCGACAAATAGTTTATATTTATTCAAATTATATTCAAGACTATTATTTTAGTTTAAAAATGAATAGTGTGTAGGTACCAGATCAGGTAGAATCAGTGGCAGTTTTATGGGGATGGCCAAGAAATACTAAAAAACCCCTTCTAGAACATAATGAACATAAAATTTAATCTCCAAACAATTTTTTTTTATAATTGAGTATGTATACTGATAAACAGACATCCCCTCCCCACGGGGGTTTATTTTTTGCTTATTTTCTCTTTTTCAAAGTAATTTTTTGGCCCTGACCCCAAGAAATTGTTAAAAATCCACCACTGCGTAGAATAATAGTTAGATATTAAATATTTTTTTCCACTGTTTCAGAAAAATCTTGAATGGTCAAAAAGTTTTATTTCATATTTCCACAAGGGATAAATATGCATACACTTTTATTTTAAATCTTTTTGCACCTAAAATCTTTATTTTTATCAAAATCTTCAATAAGTACCTATAATAAAGTTAATTATGAACTTTTTATTAAAACAAAAATGTTGACTTTTCCAATTTCTTATTATTTCACGTTATTAAATAGGTGTTTAAATAAAAATACTAGAAATAAACAGGACTTGCTTTACAAAATGGTACAAAAAACGTCCTGTTGAAAGTTTTTTAGAACAGTGGGATGTAATTATGAAAAACTAGGTATTATACACTGGGCACCCTAGTAATGAAACAATTTTATAATGTGTTGATATTTTGTGATGATAAAATTATGCACTCATTGCAAGGTAAAGTAAGTACCTATAATTAAATATTTTCTAGATCAGTATATTTATACTTAACCTATAAATCTATATATTTCTTAATATATTTGAAATTTTAATAAAAATAGTTTAAAATTACCAGCAAAAACTTTTCACCGTATAAAACATAATAATCATAACAATGACGACGAAACCATTTTTGGACGTCTTGTACAGTCCATTGATAAACAACTTTGGGACGAGCTGCTCGACTATTCTAAAGATAACATTAAATATCAAACATTTTTACATGATATAATATTATTACACATGTACCTATAGCACATAAATTAATTGGGCATAGTAGGTACCTACATAGATACATATTTATTGGTAAAAAAAAATTGATAGGTAAAACCAAGTTCATTTTTAAGGAAGTTCTATTTGTATGATTTTAGGAATTACAAGGTAATATTAATTTATCCATTTTATTAAATTTAAATGTAGAGATCAATAATAGTGTATAGGTAGGTAGATATATTTTTTATTACTATGTATATCCTATAATCAGCTGTGGTACATGCAATTGAAACATATTAGTAATTAAAGGTCTATATATTAATGTATAATGCATAGATAATGAATGATAGGATTCTAAATCCATTTTTTATTAGTATTTTTAAAATCTGCACATTTTAAGACATAAACGAAGTTTGTAAGAAAATTAATATGTAAGTTTTATAATGTATAATTAAATGTTTCAGATTGAATTAAACAAAATGTAATGCTTCCAAATTATTTAAAAATATTACTGTAATTCTAAGTTCTATCAAATATTAATTGAATCACAATAATATAAATGATACATTGAACTATTCGAATAATTTCTTTTTAAATAATCAGAGTATGTGACGTGGAGAAATGATCTTGTATGACGATATAAACAAAGCAGTTCTGGATTGGCAACTAACTCGCAAGAGACCCCAGGGTCAGCCTAGAAAAAGATGGCTGGATGTTGTGGAAGATCATCCTATAATGGAAGTACAAGAGTGGAGAGCAGTAGATCAAGCACAGAATAAAAGAACTTTTTTTATTCTGAGGTACAGGATTCAATAAAGTGGAGGGAGATTGTGATGATAGCAAACACTTTTAGAGTATTAAATGTCAATAGAACAAGATATTATATATTATATTTTTTAATGTAAATTAAATTGATAATATTATGTATTTAATCTTACCCTTGGTTTGATGACATTTTGATTATCTTCTAAAATCATTGTTTTTACATAAAATTACTAGATATTGTAATACCTAAGAAATACAATGTACTTAAATGTCTTAGACATGTTATAAATTGTATAATTCTATATTATAATTATTATTTTCAAGTTCTTTAATCTGTACCACGATCGGTGATAATAATATGCACACATTTATAATAACATGATAGTAATAACGGACATTAACGGTTATACCTATCACAGAATAAATCACGGTCTTAATAAATAAACGAACATAATATTACACATAATACTCTGTAGTTATACATTGGTTTGCCAACTGGAGGTCCGTCGCAGAGAATATCCCGCTGTCGCCGTGTACCGATAACCCTGATGTATCTTTGTTCTATGATAATTGATAATGACACACAGGTTGTGCTGGAGGGTTCGCCTTGTGGCGCGCACTAACGTTGAAATATATTACCTACATATTATTTTTGAAGTAAACAAATTGAATTATATTTTTATTTCATAATACTGTGATGTACCTACCTATTAATCAATTTTAATAATATGTATTTTATATTATTCCTATTTAATTATAATTTTTGCGTATTATAATTATTATTATTAGGTACCTATACATTTATATTATAAATTATAATTATATTCTATTGTTAGGTACCATTTGGTTTTTTTCAACCCTAAAATTGTTGTTTCTCTCCATTTTTCCTGTACGTTCTTAAACACTATATATTTTTGGGTTTTTTTTTAAATATAGGTATCCATGCTGTATATGTGATTATTTTGTTACAGACTATATGTATATCCAAAGGAATTCAATATATTTATTTCTGAATATTTACCGGATTTAGCTTTTTTTTTTTTGCTTATTTACATTTTAAATATGTATTTCCGTTAGTATTTTGGAAACACACTCTCCTCCTCTATAAATATTTCTTAGCGCCGGCTCTGACTGAGGAATTTATGGTCAGAGTAGGAGTACACCAGAGTGGTAAAGAGAATATATGTAGAAGGATAAAGGAAAATAGGAAGACCAAAAAAGAGTGGGGATATAATAGAGAATTATATGAGATGGACGGGTGTAAGTAGGGAGTATGCGGGAGATCAAGTTTTGTGGGAGTTGAGGACAAAGATGATCAAACTCAAATAGTTGAGAGAAAGGATGAAGGAGAAAAATAAGAAGGTATAACTGCTAGGTAACTATTAAATACCTATGTATATAATATATCATATATGTACCTACCTACTTTACATTATAAAATTAACTTTATTTTTTTTAATATTTCTATAATATTGTCTATATGTATTAATAATATTGATATTCTCTATGCACATGCAAAAATGCTAAACCACCAAAAAGTTAAGGGAGTCGATCCACCCATAGCCCCTCCTCCAATAAAACTGCCACTGGGCTTGAAAACGTTATTAATTTGTTCGTTATAACTTAATAAAATAATGTAGCAAGCAATAAGTACCTATACCAATAATAATATCCTTTACTCTGTTAATTTTTATGCATTTAAAAAGTTGTTGTACAATATTGTCTATGGAAATAGAAATTGGATATCCTATTTTACAACAACTAGTTTTACTACACCGTTCCAGTGGAGGATTTTAAGTAGGGGTAAAGAGCGACTTTGGGTACACATGAATCGAATGAACACACTAATCAAGTATTCTGGTTGAAAAGTTGTTCACTGCAGAAAAAATAAATACAAACAATAATGTAAAACCACTAGGTTCCTCGATCCGCTCAGAATTAAAAATAATATTGCCTTTTTAAACTACCTAGGTACCTACCTAATTTAAATTTTAGAAAATTCGACCTCTACTTGATTTTCAAGGTAGAAAATATTACATATCGATACACGTAGGTCTAAAGACCTGCACGGGCTAATTTTTGTCGGCCCGTTCACTTTCACGAATTCATGGTTCCATCCGAGAACTTTCCAAAAAAGCCAGTACCGAAAATGTACCTATATATCTCAAAAATTTCCCGACTTGGAACGAATATTTTTTGTTTTAAGAAAGTCCGACTCGGCCTGAGTATTTATAATAAAATCCCGCCCGGCTCGAACAAAAAAAAGCTCTTAAAAATTGACCGACTTTGTCTTTTTCCAAAATTTAATATATTTTATAGTTATTTTTTAACGTTTTCGGATATTTTCTCATTTAGAATAAACACCGGTCGGACCCTCGGGTCCGATAAATATTTCTCAAGCCTCAATGAATAGTACACCCCGTGCAGGTCTTTAGGTTTATATACCCCCCTGGAGCCACCACTGGTACGTACCTAAATTAACTTTGGCGTTAAAAAATTGTCGGTACATTAAAGTTGGGTGCGCCTTTGATACATATATCTGTATATATATATATATATATGTATATATCTGTACCTATTTCTTACATTTCTTGAAATTCATGGATTTACCAAAAATTTCCAAGCCTACAGGTAACCAATAGCTAAGTTAGATCCATTAATAAAAATTTAGATGACTGAACAATAGTGCCCATGAAGGAGTTCAGGGGTGTCAGTTGACACCCCTATAATATTGGGTGGTGGGTGGTAGACTAATATTATTCCAATATTTTATTGACAAATTATAAGATAAACTATTATGAACGTTATAAGTAACAAAATTGATTACAAAAATTGTTTGGGTACATTTAATAGGTGGTGTGTATATTGTAAAAGTAAAAGTAAAAGACACCCCTTGCAGAAAATGAGTGTGTGCCACGTGACTAAACACATAAATTAACTCGTCAAAATAACATCCTGATAAAATTTTGTGCCAAAAAATGAGTACGCATTAAAAATTAAATCTTGACGTTAAGTCTTCTTGGCCAATAAATTGCTCACAGAAAAATATAAAACAAATAAACATCCTCGTATAACAAAAAAATATTTTTCACAAAATTTAAAATGTAGTCATTAAATTCATTTTTATGGCATTATTATTAATTTTTTCAAGTCACCAAACGTTATTTCCAGTTATTATATTGTTTAAAAAAAAATTCTATCTACAAAAATTAATTATAGTTACCTATATAAGTTTTTAAAATCAATATTTTTTGGTTCCTTAAATATGCCACTATATTAGGGTGCCACTCAACTACAGAGGCTAAAATTTTTTTTTTGTTTTTCTATTACCTTATATCATAATATTGATTCTTATTATCTCAAAACGTGTTGGTTAAATTTTCATTAAGATAATCACATATTTCAAGGTCGCTCAAACGTATCAAAGTTTTATACCTATAATGGCGCGATAAAACTGATTAGACGATTACCTATATATTTATTTTCAAAAGTTTATAGTATTTTCCCAAGCGTTTGATATAATATACCGATTCATTGTTAATGCTGTTGTTAGTTTTTTAGTACTCGTATGCCAGAGAGTTATAAATTGAATTGTTATTAATATAGTTGAGTTACAATTTATATTTGTGTAAACGGCGTATATACAAAATTAAAAATAAGTTCTTCATATACCCAAATATTGACTCAAATTATTGGTATGTACCTATATTGTTTAATATAATAATATAGGCTTATAGCTATAATATTTAGAGATTTTATATATTTATTTTAATACATTACAGTATATAATAATTATGTTTTCTAAACATTCGAAGAATCGTGGTATTTATTTAATCGGCACCACAAGCGAAACTTTAACCGGATCTAAACTGCCCTCAAATAGACAAATACTAAGCTGCTTTATACAATTGCATTTAAAAGAAAATTTATCAATACAAAAAAGTGCCTATGTAACTACAAATGGATTATTAGACTTTTGGAACAAAGCTAGAATCCCTACAAAACAACATTATAATATAACTACGAGTAAATAGATCAAAAAATTACATTCGAAATGGTTAGGTATTAAAAAAAAAACGTGAACAAACAAATGGAGACACAGACTATTGAAGTTAATAACTTTGTCAATAATTTAGATGATCTGTTTGATATTGCCCATGCCAATGCTATGCATTTAATCAAATTGCAAGAAGACAAAGAATTTTTAAAGACACAAAGAGAGAAAGGTAGGCGAGGATCCATGGGTGCACTTGATAAAAAAATTTTAATTACCGAAAAAAAACGTATAGCAAAAGATTTTAAAATAATTTCAAGAAAAAAAAAAAGGAATGTGAGCGTTTAGAAATCAAAAATCATATAATATTAAATAGCAGTAGCAGGAGTGAGAAAAGTATAAGTGACAATGATGAAGATTTCAAAACTCTTTCTCCCAGAGATTCTAGTAAACGTCCGAGAAATATAATAAATCGAGCTGTTGCATCAGCGTTAGATCGTACTAAAATTAGTGATTGTAATGCGACATAATATATTTTAGCAGCAACAGTCGAAACTGTTGGTTTAAATACTTCCGAAATTGCTTTAAATAGAGAAATAATCCGTCGAATGAAACGAACTCATAGGGAAAATATAGCTAAAGAAATCAGAAAATATTTTTGTCCTAATGTTCCTCTTACAGTTCATTGGGACGGTAAAATGTTACCAGAATTGGTGTCAAAAGAATCAGTCGATCGTTTAGCAGTTTTAGTCTCAGGAGAGGGAGTAATGAAACTACTTGCAGTTCCAAAATTAATTGGTGGAACAGGAGAAGCACAAGCAAAAGCCATATTTAATTTATTGAATGAATGGGATATTGTAGATAGCGTGAGACTAATGTGTTTTGATACCACAGCTAGTAATACCGGTCTAAAAAAGGGAGCGTGTACTATTTTAGAACAAAAAATCGGAAGGAATCTCTTAAGTCTTGCATGCAGACATCATATTTTTGAAA
>JAIPRL010002625.1:0-56839 GCA_025469235.1 Pemphigus obesinymphae
TTACCACTCCCCCCTTCAAAAAAAAACTGCTTCAGACCGCCTCTTAAGTTTCATTGCATTTTTGGTCAGAAGTTTGATAGGTACCTAAATTTTTAAAAAATCAATAGGGGGGGGGGTTGAACACTCAACCACCTGTGCGTACACCACTGATTTAAATCATATAAAAATATCTTTCTAAATAATATTTCAGCGATTGAGCAATATAATTTGTAATTCGTATTTCGTAAAACTTGTCAGCTATTCTATAAAGAATGGGAATCTATATACTATAATAGTTTTTACTGAATATGGTCACACTAGACATGTAGAAGTTTTGCCACTGGATCGCTAGTTGAACGTTTCCAACTGGTGATCGTGAGGAGTCAGGTTTAGAATCACATAATTATACTCCGATGGGCATCCATACTATCTTAATTCGTGCGCGTGTGTTTACCGAAAACAAGATTATTGTCGATTTAGTATATTATTTTTCTTATCAATATGATTATAATATTTTTCGATAATATTATTTTCAATTTAATAAATAAAAATGTTGTTGGCTCTATATCGACAAGATTATTGTCAATTTAACATATTATATTTTAATTAATATGATTGTGGTTTTTATTTCGGTGTACATCGAAAATACGCGGTCTTCAAATTTTCGCTATTCGATGATAGCTGGTTAGTAAGTATTTTACATTCGTGCCGTGCGCTCAGAATTTTAAATATTCTCCTTTTAAAACATACGAGTAAAACTATATTATATATTTTTTTTTTTTCTAACAAGACTAGATTTACATTACAGTCTGCGTAATGACCGCAAACGAGATATTCGAAAGTGTTACCGTATACTGTTCACACCGTCACGGCACAAAAGCCCCCCGGTCGGTCTTGGCCGAGGGACGGACGGGCCCGGCGCATTTGTGTCGTCCGCGGCGGCGGCGGCGGCGGCACGTATATACCCACGTCAACCCAATAGGTGGTTATTTCGGGCTCCGCCGGCGCATTGTTCCCGAAAGGAGGACCGGACAGCGGCCGGGGGTGCGCGTATGATGCGTATATGTACGGTTTTATACCCTCGCCAGGGAATGTGTGTGCCCGGTGAAACGAGGGAGGGGGAGAGATTCATCCCTGTGATAATTGCCCGTGTTTTGTTTTGTCCGGCGTTTATCTCCGAATAATGATAATGATAATGATAATGATAATGATAATAATAATAATGATAATGGTGATAATAGTAATACGGACTATAATATAATACCTACTATACCGCCGTGCAGCAGGCTGCCGGGCACTCGGGACCGAAACGAGAGCGGGCCGGCTTATATCATAATATATAATAATTAATATACGCTCGCCCCGAGTGACTGATTGATAACCTCGATAAAATATTATTATTTCATGGACGGGGAAACGGGCGGGCGTGTACACGACGAGTACACGCGTCACTATACCCGTCGTCTCCCATTATTATCGTTATCATTATTATCATTATTATTATTATTATTATTATTATTATTATTATTATTATTATTATTATATCAAATTGTACATGTAATACGCGCACCTATGATAATATTATTATATGTACGATAATATTATGTAATTCAGTGGCCCAACTATATAGAGTTAAATTCTCGGCGGTGCTACTGTTATGAATCGCTTTCAATGTCGTCCGGGACTCCCGCCCCCTCACACCCCCAAACCAATATTACATACTGTCAATATTCAGATTATACGATCGTTTTATTTACGACGATACCGTTTTATTGGAAAAAAAAAACCTAACTTATTTTATTACTCGTAATATTTTCTCATGTTTTTTTTTTTTTAAATTTAAAGAGTCAAACATATAATTTCCTATAGTGATGCACAAAGCAAGACCAAGACCAAGGCAGTCTTGGTCTTGGTCTTGGTCTTGTTCTTGGTCGTGTTGATTCAGTAGAAGTCAGTCTTGGTCTTGGTATGTGTTCAAGATTTCGTCTGAAACGATGTCATTAGCTAAGTCTCTCTCAATATTTATCATTACTTAAATTAGTGAAGCGCTGCTGTAACATGCTGAAAAAAAATAACTCGTAGTAAAATCTTAAAGAATAAAATTACATTGGTAAAATTATAGCTGATGTTTGAAATTAGAATGACATGGAACTTGAGGGTGCTTAAAATAAAATTGCCGGTGCTTCAACACCTCCTAGCACCCCGTTGTTGCTCCACTGAATCATGTGTATATTTCATGGAACAATATTATTAAAATACTCGCACGCGGGAGGCCAGCTAGCCGATTGCCGCGAAAACAAACGCTCGCGTACATGTCCTTTATCGTTTCGTATATACCTATAGAGATAATACGACGACGTTATCATCGTGCTTATCGCCGTGCGTCCCGTAGGCATATATGGGTATGGTGACCGCAGACGTACTTATTTTCGTAGGACAGTGCTATTTTTTATTGCATTTTGTCCTAGTGTCCTTAACAATATTGTTAAGTACGTTGAAATTGTACTCCTTTTTTAAAAATATCACCGGTTAATATATATATTTTATTATTTAGCATGATTTAATTATTTATATTTTATGGTTCGACCTAATGCCTATTAGTATAATAAAATAATATTTTGCTACTTTAGTATGAATTACGATATAATAATATTATATAGTGCATTATTATTATGTACCTACCTATTGTATTACTGTGTACTATTCGTATATTCACCTTTAAAAATTAGTTTATTTTCGGTGTATTCAATGTTTCAAAATATTTTCATCATAAAGACACCAATAGTGTATTCGACCTGTATCTATATAGGAGGACAGTACGCATACAATACGCATTATATTATGTTTTTAATGCAGAATCAACATTTTTTTACGGTTAATTGCCTATTTTACGAGTGATGGGTGAGGGGACCCATCTCCAATCGACAACTTTAAATACGCACTTGAAAGACACACCCCTAATAAGTGTACCTTGTAATGAAATTATTTCAAATATTCAGTTTTTTTCTAGGGAAAATAAATATAAACAATAGAGTAATCGGGTCAAAAAAATAAATAAATATTGCGTTGATGGAAATGGCCTATGAGCTATGAGAAGTCTAGTAAAATAATTTACACATTGACCAATCCACTCAAGGGGGACAAGTTTTTTTTTTTTTTTTGTAATAAAGGAGGATACATTTTAAAACGTACTTTTTTTTGGATTATTATATCTGGTCACCATACATATGGGTAGGCGCGACGACGTCGTTACATCCGAGCTAAACGCGTACGATATAATGACGATGATGATGATAATAATAATATATCGTATATTATATTTTGCGCGCGCGACTACAACCTGCAGCCGGTACTGTTCCATTTGTCACACTATATCCGTTATACTTCAATGTAGTCGATAATAATATTGTAACACAGGTGTGCGCGTTCGAATATTCGGAGTTATAGTAGAGTACGTCCTAGTGTGTTTGTCGATTGGGGTAGAGTAGATAAGAATAGAGTAGGGTTTAATCGCAGAATGAATAAATTGATATTCTAACAATGATAAGATCTTTTGATAAGTGTTTAATTTTCAATGTATTTAACGTGTATTTAGTTGACCGTACTTCGTCCAGTGGCGTAGCAACTGTTTTTCACTTTGGGGGGCAAACATTTAAGGCTTATATATATATATATATTTTTTTTTTTTTGCACGTAATACATAAAAACTCTCACTAATATATTTCAATATATATAAGTATAGTAAGGACCTATATAAAATGTGAAACCAGTTAAACATAAAAATATATGTGAAAAGTATATAATACTTCATCATATTTTCTTTATAAGCTTATGGCTGTGGGTGAGTTGCGGCCCGACTTGTCGTTTTCGGTGTTTTTCGGTTCGGAGACCGTTGAATTCCGGGCCCGATCATATTTTAGGCAAGGCTGGGCATTAACGAGTTAAAAATTAAAATTAAGTTACAAAGTTAAGTTAATTTTAATTAAGTTACTTAACGCGTTACTTTTTTTCAGATCAAGTTTTAACTTAATAAGTTACTTTTTTTTATTAAAATTAACGTGTTAACTTCAAGTTAACTTTATACAAAAGTATCTAAATTAAGTTAAATTTTGCCCGAAAAACAATGCACATTTTTTAATGGGATTTTACTTTTTGGTACCTATACGCAATTTTAGTAGGTACCTATAGAATAGCATGTACGTAATCGTTAAGAATCGATGTACCACTCACGCACACACCACGATACGTTGGCCGTTCACGAATATTGGACTGAGCCCGGTCTTTTTAACTACATGGAGGCTGGTATTTATATCCATCTAGTATAGAAAATATATTGCAGTAGTAGGTACTGCTTATTTTACACTATATTAGTGTGAATCAAACATTAATGTAGGTATCTTGGCAGTTAGAAGTTATATTTTCTGATTTCTTATTTATGCATGGGTTTTAAAATGACGTGTTGTATTTTTATTTTTACATGTACCTATACACTTTTTCAGGCAGAAGAAGTCCCGAGTAGTTTTTTTGAGCGTAAATAATAACCATCCTTTTTTACCTTTTTACGATATAATAGGTATATCGACTTTTTTTCCTGATTAGGTAATTTTAACTTTTAACTAAGTTAAGTTGCTTTTTTTTCAAAGTTAACTTTTAACTTTAGAAGTTAATAAAAAATATACGAGTAACTTTAAACTTAACTTAGCTTATATTATTTTCAATCAACTTAACTTAACGAGTTAAAAAATATCGTTAACTTGCCCGGCCTTGATTTTAGGTATAGGTTAGTTGCGGCCCGGACAATATTTTAGCGGTAGGTGAGTTGCGGCCCGAGTAATTATTATTACCTATATTATGTACCTTACCTATATAATATATACACCTTTATCTATTACCTATATATACCTGGCAGATGCGGTGTTGGATATACATAGCGATAAACCAAATGTTCAACACGTATGGGAATTTTTGTATAATATGATAAAGATAATACAGATCGTTTTGTCGTATTATCTGCCGTACGACTTACATTAACTGCGATAATCGGATAATTTCAAATGGCAAAATGAAAATTGTCAATGCGTATTCAGTCCGAAATTAATCGCTGTTCGTAAAGGTTTGTTTCGTTTGTATAATAGTTTATATAAATATATTATACGTATTTCAATATAAAGGAAATAGATAATTTTGATTTAGTTAAATCGTTGAGTTTTAAGTTTTTGCCAAAACAATAGACAATGAAATTATCATACAATATTATTAGGTTATTATACTATATATTCTTATAACACAAAAAAATATTATTAATATGTGAATGCTTTTTTTTTTTTTTTTGACATTATTATCATTATATTATATTATATGTACCAATACTTTTATTTTTAACATTATTATCATTATATAATATCTTCGTATAACCAAAAAAAAAAAAAAAAAAAAATATTATTTATTTTTTTACGACAAATATTAGTATAAGTACGACAATTTATACTAGAAAATATGTAATATTGTAATGTTTATATACTATATATAGACATATAGTATATAAAATATATATGTAATATATGCATTATTGTATGGCCGCAACTCACCAACACCGAAGCTTATATAGAACAAATATATATTATAGTGTAGTATGTATATGGTTTACTTAAAATATATCAAATTATTTTATAAAATAGTCTTATTTGTTTGATAAAGTACCTACTCATACAATATTTTTCATGTTTATCAATATACACAAATATTTTTAAACAGAATAAAAATAAATTAAGTATAAAATAAAAATAATGTACTTTTTTCATATTTTCACCGGAAGTAAATAAAGTCCATGATTGACTCAAAATAGTGACAATTAAAAACTCATATAGGTATATTTGTTTTTAGATGTTGATAAAATGTACATAGAATGATTTTGAGATAACACTTTTTGGTTCTTACTAATATTATATTTATTATTATACATAGTGCTGTAAGTAAGTAGAAAATATGAATACAGCATCAGCATGATATAAGAAAATATTATAGTTCAAATATAATATTATACTATAGGAGAATGATAATAATTAATAAATTACAAAAATGTAACCTTTGATTATTTATATATTATAGGAGAATAATAATAATTGATAAATTACGAAAATGTAACCTTTGAATATTATTTATTATTATATGTTACAAATTAATTATACACGTTTACTTTGATGATGATTGTTTATTTTTTCCGAAGGGGCAAAAGTATAACTTTTTAATACCTGGGGGGGGTGGGAGAAACTGGCCCCTCTGCCCCCTTCTCCTACGCCACTGACTTCATCCAATGAAATAAGTGTACAAATGTTTACAAATTATAAAGTTATATAGGTCTTGGTCTAAGTTTAATGAAGAGATTTTAATTAATATCATGTTATTTTATCCGATTTTAGATATAATTCATTAGGAATGAAAACTCTTGGTTTTTAAACACTACTGTCATTGGTATGACGAAAAAGGCTGAAAATTTCAAATGCATAAAAAAGTAAAAACAATTAACAAAATGTTGGTTATATGATTGGACGAGAACATGACGAAATATACCTTTCGTCATGGGCGCCAATGTAAATAAAAATTACTTGTTATCTATATGTAATAAGAATAGTTATCAGTCGAGTTAAAAGAACCAAGCTATTTCCTTTAGATAACGAGAGTTAACTCTAGTGAACAACCTTAGGTTTTCGAACGGTAACCTTAGAATTAACACCGTTTTCTCGAACGACGCGAAATCGACTATAGTCGACTCGATGAGCTAACTAGAGTTGAGTTTTCGAACGCACCCCAGAGTCGATCTAATTCACCGCGTATTTTACCGATAAAAATAGGAGTTGTTGTCTTTACCAGTCGATCACGTCAATCGTTTGACGATTAAATGACGATTCAGAACGAATAATGATAAGTATAATATTATTAAAAAAAATTAAATTCAAAAATATGTAACCATTACAACTTTATCTGTCAATTTGTTGTTTCCCCGACATTTATAAAATTTATCCGTTAAAAAAAAAATGGTAAATTTAGGTTTCTAAACACAAGTTCAAACACCTTATACCTCGCCGTTGTGTCCATCCGTTTGTCTGTTCGTGATGTACATAGTTACAATATTGTTAATCTGGTAACTCACATTACAATTAGACTTATATTGGTATTATATACTGCCGTCCGACTGTCCGTCCGTGGTCACCATATTAATATTTACAAATTGTATAATTTTTTTTTAGTCTTAGGTGTCCATACATAAGTATATAATTAGGTTAAACAAATTGTTGGAATTATAGTTTATTGTTTAAAATACATTTCTAAACTGTGTGAATTCAGCACGCTCGTAGATTGGGCTTTCTGGACGCTTAAAAAATGGTATTGGGTAAATCGTAAAACAGACAGTTTAAACTTCCAACTACCAACTAGAAACAATCTTCTACTAAAAATCTTTTGTCTTAAAAACTCCGGGTTGACTTCTTCTGTTCGGAAAAAAAGTATATACAAACTTATATAATCGTCTTAAAGATTGCTTCGCTCAGAATCTAAAATAAGATATTCTTTTAGGTGTGGTAGCTTTATAGGAAAATTCTAGTGGGGGACTTGTTTTCCCCGAATATTCCGATTTCCGTTAATACGTTAACTATATATTATATACTCGTATTTTATGTAAGTATACTTACAACTATAAAGTTTCGACGTAGCGTCGACTAACCACGTGAATTTAATTTGTAGAAATAATTGTATTATCGGTTTTGCGGTGTTTTTCGCTCGTCCAATCCATTTCCTATACTGAAATGAATTTATTTTAAATACATTTCAACCAATTTCTATACAAAACATTTAAAATTACATCGTTGTAGGATGAATAAAAAAAAAAAACTCGTTGGAACAATAATTGAACCAGCTAACTACGTATTTGTAGAACGTTAGTTCACTTAAGTAATTTAATCTATATACCAGTAATTTCCCGAGTTTTCTTTATTCCGTTCATTTATCGATAATTTAACGACACCAATATTTTTACCATCGGTCTTTTTCCAGCACTATATATACACGGAGAAAGTTTGCAAAGTCCATTACAGTATTATCGCATCTCTTCTGTCACGGGGAAAATGATAGATCAGCTGCTGCTGGCCACTCCGCGCGTTGAATGGTCCAAAATTTCCGGTTACGATCATCTTTAATGATTTCTCATTTTTATAAAACTTCTTTTTCGACACTATCGATCTTCCCGACACTAAACACTAAATATATTATTTCGATAAAAAAAAAAAAAAAAAAAAAAAACATCATTCAACCTTTAAACTATAAAAATAATCATAATGAAGAAAAGTCGTATACTTTAGGGGCATCTATACAAATATTACCGGAGTAAAAATAATAATTTAAAAATTATTATGGATTATTAAAAAGTCGATGGTAAGAAAAATTACAGTTCACATTATTCACAAATTAGTTTGTATTTCGTTTTATACTTCTTGTTTCTTTTTCTTTTTTAAAACAAGCCGTTTGGGTCTTTCTCAGCTTCTATTTTCACTACTATCAACTGCTATTATATTTTTAAATCATCTATATTTTATACATTACCTAGATATACTATCTATGGTTAAATTAATAAATATAATATTTTAGGTATGCACCTATTAAGTATCTTAAGAACTATGATAATATAAAATTTTGCAGCGGATAAAATATATAAAAATTCGTACTACACGCTTACTAATGCGAGCAAACAGACCCGTTGGGGGGAGACTTCACCCCCCCCTTTACCCCCTATCAAATATATCAACTATAATTTTTTAATAAGTCGTATTCATTGCTGAAACTTTATTAGCTTTTTGATAGAAAATTTAATAGCATTTGATAGAAGAGTTTTCTAAATTTAAATTTATTTTAGTTAGTATATTAAAGAAGTCATTTTTAAATGTTTTAGGTAGTTCATTTTCTAATGGTCAAAGAAATTAATATCAAAATCAATAGAAAACTTTTATAAATTAAGAAATACTATTATATCGAACTTTGCTCAGGATCGTTTTTTAAAAGAAATATTTTATTTATGATATGATCTCATAAAATTATATAATATTTCAATTCATATAGTGATAAAAATATATGTGTATATATACCTCGTTGATGGTATATGACAATAATTAAGTATATAAGTATAAAATAATGTATTATGGTGTTAAATTAATTACCCATATATGAAAGAAAAACGAGATATTTTGATAATTTAAATAATAAACAATTTCCAGAAATTCTATTCAATTTTTACGATATATTTTATAAAGTTGGACTGCTCGTTTCATATTTCGTATTGCATACTTTAAAACACTAAAACGCACTATAATAGATACCTACTAATATGTTGTGAATAGGTATATATAATATTAAAAAGTAATAATCATTATTCATTTATTTTAATTGATATTTATCATACGTTAAAGTATAACAAAAGCCTAATCACAAATATAAGTAAAGGAGAAGATTAAAAACCGCTATTTAACACTGCAGCTGTAGAAATATACGAATAAAAACTCAACCACTGTTATACTATGCTCAAGTAATAAATTGAAAAATATCCTTGACAGATAACCTTATATTTATTATAAATATAAGACACATTTTAGAATTAAGTATAAAAATATAGTTATATACATACATATATTATGCATCATTTAAAATTCAATTTGTAATTTTAAAATAAATTAACTTTTTCATTTTTTATAATTTGTTAAATAAAGATATTCACCTATTTGAATTTTTTATTATAGTTTTAAATATTTAATGTGTAAATACTGTATTTCACTCACGAACACTATTAAACAAATAATAATAATTTACCAAGTTCAAGATTGAAAAACAAGTTAATTTATGACATTTAATTTAAAACATACTTTTTACTTTTGAAATAAAACACTTTCATTACTAGTATATTTTAAAAATGTAAATTTTTTTTTTTTGTTTCAGATTTCCATATAGAAATATTAATACAGTTCGACAATTACGAACAATGTTTTTGCTTTTAAATAGGTAATTAAACTCTTTTAAAGGTTCATTACGATTAAATGGAAGCGTAAAATTAAATTAAACAATGTAGGTACTTCCTGAAAATTAAGCACTGTGAAATTATTGAAAGAACTATATTATAATAATATATGTTAAATAAAATCAAATGTTAACGAGTATATTATATTTAATTTATTTCATAACATGTTATGATATTATAAATGATGAAAAATTGATGTTAAATATAACTTAAATACCTATTTCCAGTATACTTTGCATTATTTATATTTAAAATCGTTTAATATCATACATTTATACGGTTAAAACCACTATGATAATACTCAAGTGGGTTTATTTCAATAGTGATTTATGTGATATATTTAAATAATTGAACTTTTTTCCAAATTCAGTGTGCTAGTGTGCATACCTGTATGTTTTCGAAAGAAGAACGAATTTCTTGTAAAGAGAGCCGAGCATTATAAATAGCATAAATTTGTATGTGTACATGATGAATGATGATAAATAAATATTATATTTTATATTATTATATTAACTAAATAGGCTTTCTAGACAAAATATCGTGACAAACAAATAAGAGCAAATATTGTGGAAGAATCATATTACCCACCAATACACGCATGATATTATTGTTATAACATTTTCAACTAAAACATGATCAAAGGAGTAATAATTATATCACAGATATCATGGAACAAACGAGTGGAAAGTTTAATTTTTCTTCCATTACTCGTAATTTATTTTCATTTGACAGTGAGAAAATGTAAAAATCGATAAATAAAAACCATTAAAATATACAAACGACTGAATATAATAAATAAAATAATACAATAATAAACGTAAATAAATACATGCGTTGCATATCTCTTTTTCCTTATCAAATGTGGTCTGAGAATTTTAACTTGAGGCGCAGTATAATTATTTATTATAATTAATTCATCTGGGTACAGATATTTAAATATTAAAATATATTTATTAATTTCACGATTTAATATTGTAAACTCTAACCTATTCTAAGAAATTAAAATAAAAATAATCAAGTACACTTTCCAAATTTTCAGATTGACCAATTTTTATAACAATTTTTGTATGAAATTATAATCAAATTACTTCAAGTATATTACCAAAATCTATGAACACGATATGGAAATTTAATTTAATTTGTTAACCTGCATAAATGTACTATCAAAGTGTAACTATAACTATGATAATAATTAAGATCATCGGAACTTGGATCTATTTTTCCCTTTGCAGATTAATGTTTTAGATATTAGACTAAGATTTAGTTATAAAGCTATTAATATTGGGGTAAAATTACTCGGATTTCGATTATTTTTCAGTAAACATAATGTAAATTTTCGACCCAGATCGTTCCCTATTTCAGGTGTGACTCAGTACAAGGTCATAAACTAACTATCTATCTATAATCCATAAATGTTAATCCTAACCCATAAATGCATAGAACAGAAATTACTCGGGACAACAAATTTCTTATTGGAACACCACATAACCTCGTTTTTGTTTTGTTTTAAATTTTTACAATATTACAATATATACATTTTTAATATATATTATAGCTTTTGTTTCGGTTTGTATATCATGGGGAAATCGACTGAAACGTACCCGTTGCGCTTTTTTTTTTCTCTAAAAAATGTCATTGGGCTTTGAATAGAACTTATTTTTTAACCGGTCATTCAATCGTCCGTTGACAGGTAAAGACCGGAAGAGCTCTATATATAATAATATACAATATACGTATATTATTTATATAATAAAACAATGGGAGACAAAACGATCGACTGGTGCCCGGTTGGTTCCGCCAAACTGAAATAATGTGTCTGGCGACTGTTGCTTTTTTTTTTTTTTTTTTTAATAATACTAATAACAGATGCATTTTATTTTTTCTTTTACACACACACACACACAACTGTCTGTATGTGTTGTCTTTAAACAAGGCTTTTCTAGCTATGAAGTACAAAACGCTTGGCGAAATGCGTTTATTAAAAAAATAGAAAATACTTATTACCATTTCATATTTACCTAAAGGCATTCTGTTCTTGCTCTATACACTGAACCGTATAGGTATTCGTATATGCGATAGTATTAAACGGTGAATTCGGTCGGCCACAATATAATTTAACCTAAATATATTATTATTGTATAATGACATATTTATTTCACATAAAAATATAATAAAATTTACTGTTATTCGTGGTCATCAAATAAGGGAGACTTTTTTTAAATTGATCACTGTAAACTTTATACACTCTTTTACGTTGGATCTAAAAGCCTTGTTTTTTCAGAACTCTATTATTTATATAGAATCTTTTGATTTTCTATCACCGGCTCGTTCAATTTCAAAAAATATCCCTTAGATACCTTATGGGTATTATATATTTCCGTTGTATCCGCTTGTCCGTCTATCCTACGGATTCGTTATCATATATAGTTACTGGCGGGACATTGTTGATTTGACAATACGATGGTCGTATCCTTACATTTTGATAGTCAAAATGATCAGGAAGATAGAAACCAGAAAATCTAACACTCTCGAAAAGTGTGTAGGTTTTCTACGTCCACCCACTTATATGTAAAATTCGTTGCCATATTTACCAATATCAATATTTACAATTTGTATTCATTATAATACATTTCAATATTAAATATATATATATATATATATATGCTAAGTGAAAGTTGAGAACTGATCCTGACCACAAATAGTAAAGTGTCCGACCCAAAATTGTTGGGAGAAATAAAGAAAAATAATAAAATAGTTTGTTATACTTGTGATTGCATTTTATCATTTATAAAGACAAATTGTTTTAAAACATTTTTTGGAATTACTTTATTATTTTTATATAAAAAAAATAAAATAAAAAAGGAAGTATTGAAACCGAGAATTTAACTCACTCTTACTCATTTCTAACCTCTAACTTCTAGCTTTGCTATCTTGTTTATTATAATATATAGACAATTTGATACTAAATTTGGAAAAAATAATACGAATAACATAATGTTAATGATGGCGTTTTAAAGTACAAAAATTCGATGAACATGTATTTAAATAAAATAGATTTAAAAAATATGAAAATGTGGGTAGGGTTAAATGCAGGTGAATACTTTTGAACACTATTTGTTTATAATTAAAATTAAAAGAAATTTAAATCGTTTATTTAATCGTATTAATCATCCTTATGCATTATCCATTATATAATAATATATGGATTGCTTTTTGGTACAGTGGGTACTTTCTGAGATTGAATGCCTATCGAAATTTAAGCTATATAAACTGATAAATGGTGAACGATAAAAACGATGATAATGAGGGTACATTTTGGAAACTCACAAAGGAGCGGAAAGTTGGGATTTCCCCACGTAAAAAGTAATTTTGAAAATATTGTAAAATTGTAAAATCGATTCTCCAGTAATAAAAGACAAACGGTATTCTATTTTTGTCGACTATTCTGTTTAACATGTGATGTTATATCAACAGCGGTTATTTTAAACAATATCATATTATTATCATTATTGACTTTTGAATTATTCAATGTTGAATAGGTGCATATGGTTGTTAGTGGAACCGTTTACATAGTACAAATTGAAAACGTCAGTTTTTGGAAATTAATTTTCGGAGCAAATACATTAAAATATTGCAAATTGAAGTTTAAATACTAAAACGAAATTACAATAAATATTACACATTCGTTAAAATTCCGAAAATCTACGGCAAATAACATTGTTTAGACATTATATACATAGTTTTTGTGATTATTTTATAAATAATATTAGCAACGCAATAACTACTTTTATCATTATAATTTCGTCCAAAAACTGATTTTTTTCTCTATGATCCGTTCTGTAAAATATTTTCTTTAGTATATTATTATAGATACTAATTTAAAGTTCACGAATAAATCGAGGTTTTTTTATTGTAAGTGAATCGTTTTTCAAATAGTGTATTATATAAAATATATTTACGTCCAATTCCAACTTGAATACATTGTGTATACAACTGTACTCTAAGAGGAAGTTCAATAATACTACTAGATCCGAATATGTCGGAAGCTGTTAGTTTAAAGTTCTCGTTGACATAGACATGCAGGAAATTGTTAGGTCATCTCGTTTCCATTGTACAATTCATACCTATAATAATATACATTTAACGGTGAAATGTTTCCTTTAATAGATGGGATTCGTTGAAAAACATTGCGATAATAAATAGTATCAAAATTGGACCTAAAAAATCAATATTAATTATCAACGATTAAAATTAAAATTTTAAAATAAAACGCAAACTTTTAGGCATTCGATTAAATGAATAAATGAAAATTTATTATTTACTTATTAATTGTTTGAAAAATTCTACTATTTGAAATAAAAAAATTCGAGTACTCGATTATAAATATTACCAGTGTTTTAGGTAGGAGGAGTTATATACGTAAATTTTTCATGGGGGAGGGTGGGAAAGAGTAATTTTTCTCAAATACCCCCTCCCCCGGTTAGAAAATATGCTGACTGCACAATGTAAACATTTTTCTTATTTTTGTATCAATGAAGAAGTATATATATATATAATATCTAAAACTCTATACAAACACAATTATAAATATAATATACAAAACATTATTACACAGATTACATCTATTACATAGCCGATAGAGAATGAGTCTCTTGGTTTTACAATTATATGTAACTAAATTTAGATAAAAGGAGTCGAGTAGGAGTTTTGGGGTGGAAAGATTTTCCAACTGAAAGTTTATTCTAGTTAAATACATATAGTTCTAGTTAGAGTCATTTTTCGACTTTGTCAATAGTTTTCTCAAGAGGATAATTCCTCTTTTTAAAGGATTCTGTATAGGACATTTTCATAAAGTCTTGTGAAAAAATTATAATTCAACAATTTAAGAATAATTAATTATATTTTAGAAGTAATTTAAAAATAGTCATGTGTCAGTGCCATATTCTTTTGTCCTTGTGATATCACGATAATCGTTAAAAATAACGTTTGCACGCTTTATAGTTACAACATTCTCTTTGTAATCGCAGAGTCTAAATGTATAAAAAAATATTAAAGATGAGAATATTTACTTTGCTTGAGCTTGGAGTTTTTTCAATATGTTTATTTAAAAGCCTAAAATTCGTTATTGAAAATCGTACAATTTTAAAATTAAATAAAAAACATAAAAAAAATGTTAATTAAAAAACTTCATGCTACGGCATAGTAAATATTCTCGTCTTTCATATTTTGTATACTTTTTGACTGCGATTACCAAGAGAAAAGTTGTAGTTATAAACCGAAAATATATTTTAATACCACTAAAATGGGTATGTAGCATCTACTTAAGCATAAAGGAAAACTACAAAAAATTGTTTTAAACTGGAAAATTTTTAGTAATTTAAAATAACAATTTTCTATTGTTTTTTTTTTTGTTTATATATATACATATAGTACCTATACACTACACTTTTTCAGGTAGATAAACTAGAGTAGGAGTTTTTGGTTTTATATATTTCTAAAGATTAAAAGAAAACTACCCTACAAATAACGGAAAACTATTATAAATATCAAACTAAAATTATTTTGTCGAACTTTGCTCAGAATTCTTTTAAAAATTAAATATTTTAAATAAATTTTAAAGTATTCAATATCATATAATTTCTACAAATATATATCCATAGAAAACAATTCAGAATTTTAAATATCAACTTGCAAAAATATATCAAAGGAACATGACAACATTCAAGTTTTATCAGGGGGGGGGGCTAAAAGGGGCCATCCTTTCTCGCTCTCAATATCCAGTTTACGCATACGAGGGAATACAGGATATACCGTCTTATGACTTTATTAAAATTTCTCATACACCTCACTTGCATTCCATTTCAATGCGAGTACTGTTGACACTACAACATTAATATTTATAAATGATTTAGTTAACTTTCGATTTATTTATTTGAATTGGTCACATTAGAATTTTAAATTAAAAAGGAGTAAACTTTTATGTTCATATGCGTATATATTATATATGTGTGTGTTACGTACCTAGTCGTACGGAAGAATTATTATGAAGAGTTTTTCAAGAATTTTTATCAATATAAATATATACAGTTTAAATACCATTAGAAACTAAGTTCCATTTAAATTATAATGACAATATTTACTTTACAAAATGTATTGATTGTGATTTTTTCGGAAAGGATTTTAGTGTGGACAATTCACATCAGTTGGCTAGATATTTCATGAAGCATATCTATCTACTACCCACATTTAATTATTTTGAGTAACTTAAACCACTGAACGTTAATGATTAATAAATAATAATAAATTAATAATTATATGCATATATATATAGGTGGATATTCATTAGTTTTACCTATTATTGTTAAACCTACACCTATTTAGATTTAAGGAAAGTAAAGGGACTATATTATCCTTAATATGTAAATAAGGATAACTATAAAATACTACTCATTTGAACATTGATTTTAATACAGACACTACGTATTCAAAAAGAAAAAAAATGTATAGTTCTTATTTGAAAAACAAGTCAGGAAAAATTCTATATACGTATTTATTTAGTGATTTCTTTAATTTTAATGAAAAATGTTTAAAACAATTTGTTGTTTTATATATAATTATTTTTATTTCTAACTTTTTACTCGAGAAAGTCAAATAACAAAATGCAATTGCATTTACATATTAACATGTATGGTATTAATAGTGATTATTATTCCAATAAATATGGAATACCATTTTGTTTTTGTTGTCAGGTCGAAACAGTTGTAATACAAATCAAATATAATTTATATAATTTCAGAATGAAATTCGTTTTCAATTTATTTATTTAATTATTTTAATTATAAAAATCAAACAATTTTGTTGGATAGAAATAATTCAAAATGCTATTTTTTATTGTCTTTAAAATCGTTTTATTTATATTTTCTACTAAATATTATGTCCATTAAGTTTCTTTTAATAATTTAACACCAATGTTATGTTTGAACAATGTTTAACATTGTAAATCCTATTTCATATTCAATGACGGGTGGTATTTCATTATACCAACATAACTACAATTATTAATACGAGTATATAGTACAATAGTACCTATATACATTCTGCAAATTTGGCACGGTTAATTTTATAAAATCATTTTGTTGAATTCCAAAAGCTAATTTTATAACTCATTGAAAATTTTAAATGTATAAAACACAACACAATATTCAGACTTAGAATACGAAAAAAAAAATGTACATGTCTTTTATTGACACAAATATATTGAAAAAAAACCTTTTATGTCCTGTGATAACAATAACATGATACTAGCTTGCTTATATGATTGATAAGATAATATATACTAAATAATTAGTTGCAATTATAATTAACAGATAGTTAAACATTATTTCACAGAATAAACTATAAAATTCCATAATAGATGCTTATTATCAAACCTCGGATAGTTAATTAAAAATATAAACTAACTCATGACTACTTCAAAATAATTTAATTGAACTAAATTCACGACCAAGTTTATTTTTAAATAAACTTGATTCATTCAAGATTGTTGATAAGCAAGTTCATTATGAAGTTCATGTTTCAAGCATGTTCGAGTTATTTCAGTAATTTTTCATCAATTTGAACTAAAAAAATTAATTATTATTATTTATTACATTTGAGAATGCTATACACCCGTTTTATATGGGGTTTTGTATAGGCAATTTTTATGAAATTAAAAAAAAAATGAAATCCAAAAATTTAAGAATATTTTAATATATTCCCGTGGTTATAGGAACTACTAAATTAATTAAAGTTCGTTGAAAACATAAACTAAATCCAAAAATAGTCGATTTGATTAAAAATTGAAATTTTATCACTTCGTTCATGCATTTTGAACTTAGTTCATTGGAATTAATTCATTTAAACTAATTCATTCCAACGTGTGCCTATTCTTTATTCCCCGTATTTTCTCTATACATTATGTATCAAAATGAATTATAATGAATACAAATTATAAATATTGATATTTATAATTATGGAATCGAATTGTAAGGACAAACTAAGGGCTGTTAGAAAAACACACTTGTTGATGAGTGTGCTAGATTTCTGAGTTACAATATCTCTCTAGTAAAGACACATAGATGGACAAAATGGGGATATAATAAGTATAGGTACCTATACTTGTTTATGGAAAACTGAAAATGTTCATTTCACTACAAAAACATCAAAATAATTAAAATATTGTAAATCATAGATTTAAATAGATACCCCTACAACAACATTATATAACTATATAGTAAAGCATTAAAAAAAATTATAATAATGGGTTAAAATTAGAATTGATACGATCAAAAAACCATCCTAGGTTTTTTTTAAAAAAAAAAAAGTGGCTGGGGCAAACAAAAAGATCAAAACTGATTTTCTTTTTTTTTTAGAAAATTATCTAGGTACATTGGAACAAGCGTATCAAACATAATTATTTACAAAATTTTATGGAATTTAACTCGTTTTAGCCCCCAAAATTAATTTTGATCCCTTATGACTTAAGCCAGTAACCACAGATATATATATACATATATAAATCTAGGTTTTATATTTTTTTTTTTACTGTCTAGTGTACGAATTGTCAGGAGCTAGGAACCATTGTTTTATTTCGTGTTTATACTGCTCCCGTACATTCATATCTTAAATTCTTAAACACAGAATAGAATAGCGGATATATAGGCTATTCAATATGTATGGAACCGTGAAATTGAAAATACTTCTACATTGATAATGCAAATTGTGCTTGTACCCGTTCATACATATTAAACGTACTGTATTGATATTAAAGATTTCTGTTTTTCCTCTTTCTATACCCATTAAAGTATTTTCCGACCCGATATAAGCTGATGATGTCGTTTAAAATCAGTATATAATATACCTATATTACCGCTATAATATGTTAACATTAACAGGATAACATATTATATAACATTAAACAATTGTTAACATTATCCGCCGTCTCCATATATAAAATAATGAAATTCGGCATAAAAATAAGGAATCCTAACAATAACACAGGATTTTAAAAATCCTGGATACCCCACTACTATATCCCCCCCCCCCGCCCACTAACTGACCGTCGTTTTAAATATCAAGTGTGAAGAATTTATTTGTTTACTAATTTTTCCTAATATTTAACCAAAAAAATAAAAATAAAAATAAAACAGTACAAATATGCGTCTCAATAATAATATAGATGTATATCATATCTATATAAATTATATAACGACAAACATAAGGTTATAGGTTAGGAAATTCGAAATAATGGAAAAACAAATGAACAATATTATAGAACAATAAATACCACGGAATCGGAAGTAATATCAACAATATATCACTTATCGGGGTTACGTCAATGTTTCAAAGTCCTTTGTTCTCGACGACCACGGCTCGGTGACCTTGAACGCGTGGGCGGGGGGGGGGGCTCAAATTTGATTTCCATTTTAAATACATATTCCGTCGTATGATATCTCAATACCCAAACAACGGCTGTTTGTCTGATAACAATTATTTTCTCGAGCGTAATATTCAAACACTATAATATGGTCGCTCTCGACGACTGGGCGGGAGGCGGGGTTCGTTAAAACCGTAATAATATGTAGTTGTAATCCTGGTATTATGTATGGATTCCAGTGATCGAATATACCAGGCATGGCAAATTTGTCTGACCCCGCGTGTCAAAAATTAACTGAATTTTTTTTTTTGTTATTCCCTACGTGCCATATAATTAATGAAAATTATTTCAAGTAAACAATAAATTTGTCTTATAAAGGTCATTTATATATTATTCAAATATTATTTTTATTATTATTATTAATATTATTTTTTATTATTATATTTATTCGGTAAACGAACAAAAGTTTTCATAAAAAAAAAAAAAAAAATATATTATTCCAGTACTTATACTTAATAAATTGCTTGATGCGATTTTTTCTGTTGTACGTTTTATCAATTTATTTATATTGGGTTTATAATCAGTAACATTTAATGAAACACACACGGTACTGAATTCATTCGTTAGTAGTTTTTCTTGAGTCAGATTTGATAAAATTCATTGCCGAGAAGAGTGACTCATCGCACGATATCATTTTTATGTTGTCGATTCATTACATTTACAACATTCAATACACCATCGTGTATGGATCCCGTCACTTCTGTATGGTCCTGTGACAATATTGAACAATGTCGATTATCGTAAATTGACGGGAGGGATTAAAAAAAAATAAACAAAATCAGGTCATCGGTAAATTATTGAATAATTATTAAAAATATTCCTAAACATTGCTGTTCATACGACTATTGTACATTTGTTTGAATATTAAAATACAGACTAGCAATAATTTCGTACTTAAAGTGTTAATTTAAGATGACTTGATAACCGAATCTGCTGTCTCCGTCTAACCAACTGATTAGGTATAGGTATACGAAATTTGCGTTCAGAATTTTTATCTCAACTTTGTAATATTTCTAATATTAGAATAAACTGACTAATTACAAAATGAAGGTATAGACAAGATCATTATCTATGCTGTAAAATCGTCTTTTTTCGAAATGTATCTATTTAAATTAATAGAATTATATTTCTTCATAAAATTAAAACGTCCAAAAAAAAAAAAAAATGATGCAATACAGTATAGATCTCGAATATAAATTTTGAAATAAGTATATTTATTCTAATAAAATTAGATATTTTGGTATTTGTAAAAATTCTGAACTTGAATTTCGTATATTATCAGTTGGTTAGATGGAAATATAGAAAATACGGATATCACGTCCTCTTAACTGAATAATTATAAAAATGATAATTTAAATTAGTCAAGTTAATTAGTGAAAGAAAACTTACTAGTACAGTAAAAAATGTAAACAGAAATTAACTTTTTAACTTAATTTATTTTATTTTAATTTATTGCCCGCCTTTGTTAAACTGTATGTACAGTTCAGTGAAATAATGTTATAAAAATTGTGATATAATAAAATATCAAGCACAAGATTAAATACATACATTTATTTAGTCAATATTTTATAGGTACCTACATCAAATATCTATTATACACAATTAAATCTGAAGAGTCACTGAATACATTTGAATTGTTTTTTTTTTTCCAATAAAAATAAATCATTTCAATTTATAAACATATATTATAGATAAAGTTACATAAACAATAATGAAAAAATATTGTCTTTTAATTATATCTTAGTTAAGTGTATGAATAAATATAGTAATATAAAATTAATAGTAAATTCAAACTAAATAGATTTCGAATACAATGTTAAATTATAAAACAAGAATTTAAAATTGTAATAGTTAACAATATGCATGATCATCTGGACAATGATCACATTATCCGGACAGTATTAAAATAATGGAGTTATAAATAAAGAATTAAGCATTAGTCAAAAAGCATGGCTCATATTAACATTATTCGATTAATATTGTCATTATCGAACTGTCACGCTGTAACACATTATATAACTAGTACCTATCTATTGAAAAAAAAAAACTGTTTACAATTGACCCGAAATATTATACAATAATTGCTACATATAATTCAATAAAAAAATGAAGAGAAAATCATAAAAATAAAAATAGTCTCTTTTATTCAACCCCCCCCCCAAAAAAAAAAAAAAAAAACAAATTTATACGATTAAAATAACAATATAATGAATCACGTCGAAATAATAACTCAAAAAAAAAATTTCAAAAAGCGTAACATGGTCGTATAATCATATACACACGAGATCAACTTCATACCCCGAATCTGAGATTAGTCTCGAGGGAATTTCAAAAGGTCATTTTGGGATGGAAAACATGGTGGTTTATTTTTGGGAAATTATTAGAGATTATAGTTATCTTTTAAATCGAAAGTGATTAATCGTTAATCATATATATATATATATATATATATATAATTTTTTTAACGAAAAAATCCGTTTCACAAAATTTAACCGTGACTAGGTAGTTTTATTTTTCAATCCAGGATATGAAAAAAAAAAAAATAGAAATTTAAGTACCTACCTAACTATGATTTAAAACATTTACAATTTTCAATCGACCGTATATGAATGTAATAAGTCGATTCTAAAGAAAACATTTATTATAATTTGTAATAGTGTTATTATATAGACTTGATAAACGACAATTTAAAAGACAATTTCAAAATGGAATATGTTTCTAATTTTAAAAATTGATATTAATTTAAATTACCAGGTAGTAATATGACGTAAATAATCAAAGTATTAAGATGACGTTCTTCTTAAATATTTTATTTTAGGGGTCGGAACCGAATTAAGGAAAAATAGTTGTAAGACCAGTTTTTATACTAAAATTAAAGTACTGGACCTTACAACTGTAATTATTTGAAGAACGTCTAAAGTCTAAAAGCACTTGAAACCTCATTAACTTGTTAATATTATAATTTTCTGTTAGAATTGAATACTTACAGTTAAGACTTATTAGAAATTTAGATCCTACTTAAAAAGCCTTTTCTAACTGAAACCCAAATCGAAACCCTTAGTTTTTATTTTGCAGAATAAGAACAGGAATTGAAACGATAAAATAAATAAATTTAGAGTTTTACAACCTCTTATTTCTCAAACACTAATATACTCAAGTTTGCACCTTCATGTATTAGGGGAGTTGAAGATGGCTCTTGATAGTTACGAAAAGCATAGCCACCAAATTATTAAACGGGTTTGGTAATTATATGAGTAGTGACTTTCGCCAGAGACCTGCAGCCGCCACCAGGGAGAAATCACGTTGGCTACTCCATTCGCTACCTGGGACTCGAACCGGGGACCTTGTACGCCGAAACACGTGTTTTGACCACTCGACCACAGTCGACCCACAATTGAAACGACAAAATATTATCTTTATAGTAAATATATTGAATATTATATTATTTTAAGTATGAAGAGATAAGCATCACACAATAACGTAAAGTTATACTCATATTTTACAAACTACAGAACATTAAGTGTTTCAGAGTTGAATTTGATACGTTAAATTTTCAGAAAAATCTCCTGATTCTATATGAGATTATCCCGTAAAAAGAAATAGCCGATTCATATTGGAAAAAGGTCGTGTCATCACTCACAGAACACTGTTCAATCGATGTTGAATGCACATTAAAAACATTGGGAAACGGAGCACGTGAACTTTTGAAAAAAATCAGCATAATATTGCGATTGAAAACTTAAAAATGAAGTAACCAATCGTCATGGCGATTAGTAAATTATCCTGTACTTATCATATGTTCTATACGGTATAACAGTTAGTATAGTAGTTGTATTCCACTGACTGCCTGCTACATATTATATGGTATGTCGGTGCCCCGGTCGGTTACAATAATTAATTCGACGGACCTAACGGCCTGCAAAGCGCATTATACGTTATTATACCTACCGAATTCTCTCGGCAAAAGAACGAACACAAACACGCGCGAGACTTCTCACAAATACTTGAAAAATTCCACATAGATAGCCGCGTGTTTGTATACACGAGCGTAGAAAAATTTCGAATTAATCAATATTGTCTATATGCAAGACATTTAAAAATTGACCGAGTGATTCCTGCTCACGCATAAACCACGCGGAAACGCGGAGAAACGGATGCCGTCCGAAACGCAATACGGCAATCAACAATTTATCGCTTCTGTCGTACTTGCTGTGTATAAATAACGGATTGTTGAACGTTTTCTAAAATGGTTTTTTTTCTTTTCACAGAATATACGTTTTAGTTTTTACTTTGATATTGCATTTTATCTTAAACATGTCTCGTAAATAATATAAATATATACTAGTCATGATATTTCTTTTCCGTTCCCAGTAAAGTTCTATAACCCTATTATACAAACCGGGTCGCCACACCGAGATACTATAGTGATGTGAACAAGAGTGCTGGTTTCTCGAGCGGAATATCCAGATTGCTTTTGAATTATTGTGCACAATATACATATATATATATATATACTGCACGATATTTCGCGACGAGAGATTTCCACCAACGGGGAAAATTATACACATTTTATAACGCGAATGTTCATCTATGCATTTGGGTTGAATCGTATATTGTCTCACCTTCATTCGCTATATTGAACATAATTAAAAATTATTAACAATATATTATAATTGCGTAAATAAATGCCTACGACTAAAATATTAATTATACTTGTGTTCAATTTTGCATTATACAATTATTTAACAATGGTTTTAAGGGCCCGCTTTAGTCCCTGACTCAATGATCTACTCAGGTTTTAGACGATAAAATAGATTTACAATATGAATGTGGTCATAACTGATAATAGGTTTAACGTTAGGGAGGTCAATAAGGTCAGATTAATTTATTTTACTAAAACTTGATCGCAAATTAGTAATTACAGAAAAGTGAATTAGTGAAATGTAAAATGTCACTACAATAAAAATAATTAAAAACCAATGCACGAAAGATGGCCAAGCCCTCAATAATTGTACTCATAATAAATGTACTCAATAATTAAAAAATAAATTCTGTCGTACCATATGCAGTTATGGTTTTTAAACGTCTAAATCATATGTTTAAGATTCGACAAAAAAAATATCATTCTCCCACAATAATTTTCGCCTGGTAATATATAGTTTTTAAATACATTAACTTGAATATTTTAATTTTGACGATTATTCTATGTTGCGCATGTATCAGACAAGAACCATTAATTCTAGTATAGCGTCGTGCAACGTACCTCTTTTGCCCTTAAAGAAAAAAACGATTTTGGAAGGTGTGTCTTCTACTTGTTCGGGAAAACGATTTAATTTAAATTGCAACGTGAAAACAATCGTAACGCGAAAACTAGGTGTAGATAAAAATATCATATCATATCAAATAAACGTACAGAAATATTTTAGTATTGATACTAACATTTCAATAGAGTTATCTATCATAGATTAAACTCTTAAAGCTGTTCTATATATTATATCTCGAACAAAATGAAATCATATATCATGTTCTAGTATTCATCGAACAGATTTTAAATATTAATCAATAATTGTATAATATAATTTAAATATATAATAATTTATTTTAATAAGATTTCTGGGTCCTTAAGGGGCTCGGTGCCGGTACTATTCTATTATATGCAAAAAAACACTCACACAGTCCACACGGTATTTGCTTATACTCAACTCCTCAGAAACGAGACGGCCCCATATAAATATTCCGTGTAAGGTTATTTATAGGGTACTGGTATTTATATAAGGTTCTTCTTATTAATAATTATTCGAGTATATCGTTTTCGATACTTAGATTTCAATGTAATACCTGCTTTCAAAACCAGTTGTTCTTAATTTCAATCAAATTTCGTACATTATACGCTCAGCAGAGAATTATGAGAATAAATATTAAATGGGTATAGTGGACACCAAATCGTCGTAATCGCATAACACAAACAAGAGATAATATTTATATAATATTCCGTTTATCCCGTTTAAACCGCCAGAATGAGTTAAATTTTTCACGGATCCTTATATGTCCCACAAAACCAAAAATCTATCGAAATCAATATCGGTAAACGTAACGAATTGGTATACCTAATACAATATAAATTGTGATATGTACATAGATTTGATATTATCATGCCAGTAAGTACTTATTTATTAGTTATTTTTTTCGTCATCTTTACATTACACCCACCTCGATCCCTTCACCACTAAAAAAGGATAAAATTACTGACGTGTATTATACATAATATATTACTGTAACATATCGCTACAACTGTATAATATACTCGTAAAAAATACTATATTAATTTAGTTCATTCAGAATAATAATCAAACGTATCACAATATTATACTAAAAAATTAGAATACATTTTGCCATAATAAACGTTTTGAGGTCTATAAATAATAAATCGTTTTTAATTTAAAATAAAATTATTTGTATACAAGTATTGTCTATATTCGTAGGTATTATATACAATTTGTAAACAACTTATTTACAATCATTATTTAATGTCTGTATTTTTTCACTTCTAAAAATGATTTTTTAAATTTAATTGATCCCAATAAATTACGATATTATTGCCATCATATATATATATATTATATATACATATATATTTTAATTTACCCACTGTAAATATTTCGAATGACATACACACAGGCAGGAACAGAAATTGATTTTATGTGAATGATGTTTATTTTTTACATACGTATAAATTACAAAAAAAAAAAAAAAAAAAACATAATAATATATCAAATAATGTCGTATTTTTTATCGAAATATATTGCCTCTAAAATTAATTTATATTTTCTCTGAAAAGTATAACCACAAATGCAATATAATATATAGGCGGTTAGGTACTTCAAATTGTATATAATAATGCAATTTTAATTTCTTTACCAAGGTAGGCAAGAAGACTTATGCATGATTTTCGTAACATTGTACTTGAAAGGCTTGATCTCTGGAAATAATTTAAAATGTATCAAATAAAAAGAAAAAAAAACTTTAGGTTTTATTTTTTTTTTAAGCCAAAATTGCTTTTTTAAAAATATTACTGGAAACAAATTTCAATGTTGCAGTTTGTCCATTGATATTCAATTTAATTGTATATTACATTTTAAGAAAATATATGAAAGCACATATACATGGCATCTCACTAAAAATAACTTTCTTGTACATAATGTGAAAATATGTTTAATTTTCATGTGAAAACTGTTTATTCAGTATAACCTGCAGTATTGTAAATTATATTTCATCCTAATTGTGTATGAGTATTTAAACACTTTTTCAAGTATTTAATAGGTATTTTATGTATATTTGATGCGGATAAGTACTTACCTACGTTTAAAAGGCTATTTTCTATTTGAATATTAATATTTTTTAACTACCTTTCAGTATACATTTCGGAATCTTGAAAATAAATTACCTGGTACCCATGAAAAACTCTTATCTATCTTCAAAGATTAGTCACAGAATATGTTAAAACAGAATATATATTGAAAATAATTTTAGATGAGGGGGATAATAAAAATATATCACCTGATTTGTTGTGAAAAAAACACGTCACAAGCGTGGATTCAAGAGAGTGCAAATCAAGCATGTTTTTATGCATATATTTATTACACGTATATTTATAAAATATGCATATGTTTAATTAAATATAAAACATTTTCCCAAAATTGAAATTGCGTCATTAGCATTACTGAAAATGAGCAAAAAAAAAAAAAAAGGTCAAAGAACAAAGTTATACCCAATTTTGATTAAATTTCGTGGGGGGAGGGATCTGTGGCTATACCCCCTCCTTATCACCACTGTACATTGATAAGTAATTGCGTGCGTTCTTATAGCTACCCCAAAAAAAGTAAATTTGGCATATATATTTATATGAAGGCAATGAAGCTTAGTGTAATGATTCAATGCGACAATATTAATATCCGATGTTATATATTATTGTGATACGGTTCGTTAGAAATTTTCTTTTATCACTAAAATTCTGACGGATCGTGTAATACAATAACGTAATACAAGTTGCGCCAAAAATATTATAAAAGTTATCCAAAATATGTTTAAAAAGATATAAATATAGTTTTATTTCCAGCGGGTTTAAAAATTTTATGCCCTTCATAATAAATACACATTTTAAGGCATGTGCTACAGTTTTTAGTTATTCTTGTTATCATTTCTGACAGTAATTATCTATATAAAAGTGCTTCCTATATAACCCTGGAAGCTTCCAGATTGTTAATTGGGTTTTTGGAGATTTTGAAATTACGATATCCTTAAAGGAATCAATACACGGTAATAAGAACATACATTTGTGAACTATGAATAGTTAATTTCTGAAAATTTATTGATTAAACCAGTTGTGATGTCCTTATAAAATCACTAGAAAACAAAACAATATTTTATTATTTTGATACTGTAAAAACATATCTTAATAACTTGTACGATATTCCTTTTTATTGAATTCCTAAATTAGGGAGAACTGTTTACCACATTTTTCATAAATCTTATAACCATTTACTGAGCTACATGTGTCCATTCTGATTTCACTTATTCTGTAGTTCAGATATCTCGAAATTCGGGTATTTCGACGTCGTGATAATATAGTTAATAAATGTACTTTACTTGTAACAATTAATATATCAAATACTCAAATTGTGTCTACGGCGGATTAGAGGAAATTTCATCGATTTTGTCCGTTTACTTTTATCTAGTCATTGGATTAACTAAATAATAGGTAATTCGAAAAAATATACCGTGATCGTTGGTCGTAAATGTACGATTCGATTTACTTTTAAATGTACCTATATTTTACAACACAGAAAATTACGCGATATTATACACGACGACGGAACATCGATTAATTTATTATTTGTGTATAAATGAAAACGGTTTTATTAATCACCACGAAAATCGATATGTAATTAAAACTGAGAAAGTGTTTAAACACTGTACAAGTAAAACCGTTTACAATGTAATATTATTCCGCGGTTCACATGCGTATTTCCTGATTACAATCACTCGGTGGCTTTCATGCATAAACCTGTCATTTGCATTCAGCATTCGCGTATTTCTCGAATTGACGATTTCGCAAGGCGCAGAGGTGGCGATTGCGTGCGTAAAACAGGTATGTTCAGATCGATGTTTTCTATATAATATGTACGAAAATGCGAAATTAATGCAAGCGAATTACTAATTCTGTACAAATTCTGAATGTTATAATTTAGAAACAGCCTCTCTCTCTCTTTCTCTCTTTCTCTCTGTATCATCAAATCTCCTCTCGTCATCATCATAATACCACCTATGAGCCTGTAAACTACTATGTCTATAACCGATCCAGAATAATATATATGTATACTAGTGCCGAGCATTCCTTTGACCAATCCGTAATCCGGAAATATAAAATATACAATCCGGATTCCGGATTCAATCCGGTTTATGCGCGTTTACAACATGTAAAAAGTCCTCGACAATATCGTGTACCTACCCGTCAAAGATTATTCGAGGTCAAAAGTAAAACGAATATAGTCTTTTCGTAAATATCTTGCTTATAATTGGTCGCACGATAAAAAGTTTGGCGTACAATTATTGGTAGAGGGGATAATTATCTACGAAAAAGGTAATATACGTTTCTCCTGTAGTATAGTGACCGTTTTTGTAGTATACGACTCGCCGCAATCGCCCATTTTTTTAAAAATATGATTTTTTGGTTTAAAAAAATTGCCTTTTTTGTAAATAGGTCTATCTTGCTATCTACTCGTTGCGCAAAAAAAGTTTAAAAATAAAAATTGTAGACGAAAGAATTGTCTATAAAATGTTATATTTAAACAACCATTTTATTTTTATATCATTATATTATTGTAGGTACATTTCGATTTATTATAGGTTGATATATTAAAATAGCCGTATAACGGTTTAAAATGGTTGTTATAATCTTGTAACGTAATGTAATTTTGTCTAGTAACTGAGTGTATATGGAAAATATATATGTAATGGGGTATTTTCGTATTTTTAATATGCAATATGTAGGTATATAGTTGTTTTACTGTTTGATGTAAATCTAGGATTTAAAAAATAATCATTTTAAATTAAATTAAATATTTTTTCGAAAATAATAAAAACCTCATGGACAATAATGTTTTTAAGGTGGTTCGAGTCGGTCAAAAATATAACGGTTTTAGGCATTTCGCTGATCCGATTTTAATTCTGTAAATAGCATAATATTTTTTGATATTTTATCTGGGTTTTAATCGAGGCGTTTTTGGAAATATGAATTTTCGATTTCGATATGATTAAACAAAATTTCCATATTCTAAAAAATTGTTCACTATTGTGTATATCTAAAATGGAAATTCATATTTCGAAAAACGCCTCGATTAAAACCTAGAAAAAATATAAATATAGAATTTTATAATTCTAAAATTAATAGAAATTCTTATCAATAAATAATAACTATAATCTGTGGCACAACGCGGTGATTATGAATAATAATTATTATTGTCATAATATTATCGGCATTCTTGGAATCTACAGTTCACACATACTAATGTTCAAATACACACACTCACACATTAACACGACTAAAATGTACATGCCACATAAAATGCCTTATCATTACTCCTTAGAACATGGTCGGCTGCAGTCGTCCCGCGCATTTATTTTACGATTCAACCTTTAAATGTACCTAAATATTTTGTTTTTTTAACTTTTTTTACATAATGTTCGACAAAGAATCGTTTTTCTATAATGTGGCTCTTAAGATATTACGTAGGTATCTATTAACACATTACCTACTTATCAGTTATCAATGATAATGAATGTATAAACTGTGTATGAAATCTTATCATATACAATTTATACAGTTTGACATAATTAATATAAGGTAATTTATTGTTTTTTGACTAGGTATCGTGAAAAATGTACAATATTTGTCAATAATACATTTTGACAAAATATATTATTTATTATACTATATTATAACTTGCAATACAGTTTAGATATTACGGTTTGTGTTTTGTATTTGTACTTGAAATTTGTTCACAGTTTAATTTAATTTAACTTTGATAATTTGTTCATTTCTCAGACTGCTATGACTGCAATTTTTACGCGTACGTATTTGATTTATTCGTACTTATAGTACCTTTACAATTTATATATATATATGCATTATACAAGTTAAAATAATAATAAAAAGTATAAATATTATACTGTTTTTATTCAGTGCTATAAAATTATAATATAAAAGAAAAACTTCTGTCGTCTACGAATAATAAATAATATTATAATAATACACAATATGGAAAAACACAACACTCGAAACCAAAATGTAATTCAATATTTGTTGTATATACTCGTATATATTTTTTTTTTTGCTTGCGTAAAAGAAACACGTTAATGCGTTTCAGGAAACTCGGCGGTATTCTGATATTGAAAGATATAAGTTTGATTTAACTATTAATAAGGATATATGAAACACGAATGGCCAGAGGGGTGTTTTTAAATACATTTTAGACTTATCTCGAACGTTGAAATTTAATTTACCCTCAGTACCCGTATTTACATTATATTGTGATATACGAAATAGCAAACGATTTAAAGTACCATTTTTTTTTTTTTTTTTATAACGATCTCGGGGAGCGAATAAGAGAACATTTTTTAAGTATATTATGTAAGTACTATATTGCATTAATACATATAATTGGGACAAGATGACCGTTTAAACGTAAACAACTTTTGATAGCATTATCAAGCCGTTATTAGCTACACATAATACGTAATTGAATGTAACGGATTATTATCAACTTTTAAGACACAGGTGCGTGGAGTTTACAACGTGAAAAGAAAGAAAAAGATAGACGAGAAATTAAAGAGTTTCGCGGTATTCGCGTTTATAGAATAGCCGTTGAGCGTTCACGTAATATAATGCCTTTAAATGTGTACGCGTATATACTAAAATAGAACGAAGAACGTGTAAAGCTAATATATTTATTCTCGTTCTATGAGTAGTAACCTAACCTACAGTACAATACTTATACTATAAACGTCAAAACTCGTAAATTCCATTAAGAATTTGTTAAATAATTGTGTCCGCGTGGTTAATATATACCTATAGGTAAATGTTGAAAACTTGGTCACTGGTCAATATAAAATAGTTTATTTTAAACGCAGTGTATTGGAAAAGGCAAGTAGCGGGTGAAAGCACTTAGCTCGTAGAATAGTACGCTGTTAATGGACGTATTAAATTTGAAAGCAATGATAAATAATTGCGTTCTATAAAACCATTTTGATCGGAGAATGGTATTATATAAGTACATATTTTGACTATGACTGTCAAAAAAAAAAACAAAAAAAAAAAAATAAAATCAAAATCAAAATCAAAATATTCTATGATATGTATACATTGTGAGCACTTGTGACTATTTATAATTATTATATTATGTACTCGATGTCATAATATTATAAAATATATATATATACATATATTGTATATATATAATATAATAAAATATTGATAACTTTATTTGTTATTTTTCGCGTTTATAAAAAATGTATTGGAAAAATTGCACTTATAGTATATTTAATTATAATTTTTTTTTTTTTTTGATTTTAAACAACTATAATTTAATTCGTTTGTGAGCTAAAATAACATTGTAAAACGAAAAACTAAACACGATATTATATTAAATCACCAAAGAAATAAACATAAATAGATTTATTTTCCGCGCTATTTTTGTAAGCTCCACGTGAACCTTTCTAAGTATTTGTTTCATTAAATGTGTAGTCTACGAAATGTTACGAAATGTAAGTATATATAATACTGTTACGAGCAATTAACATCGGGACAGATTTACATTCGTCTTTTTTTGTACAGTGATAAATTATGTCTGCAGCAGTTTCGTTTCATTGTCGTTATATTCCTTTGTATTTTTACTCTAAATATATAATTTTCTAGTTTTAATATATTGTGTTTACGTTAGCTAATAATATAATGTACTTTTTAATTGTTATAAAATTAACAAGAACGCGGTTAAATTATTCATATTCATATTCTATACCGAAAAGGACATTAGTATCCAGTTAGTCTAATTATATTAAATTTTGGTTATGTTATGTTATAGGGTTAGGATTTTATTGTACTAAAGTTAGACAAAAAGTGCATTTATAAGTGGCAAAATAATTCTCAAAAAATGTCATTTTTTTAAGCAACATTTATTTCAGGTACCTATCTAATTTAATTACGATATTGAAAAGCAAAATTAAATGGGTATAATTTATTTATAAAAGTTAGAATATATTTCAAGTTATTTATAGTTACTATTAATAGCAACTTACTATTTATATTATGTAATAGTATTGAAACCCTGAAACGGAAATTTTTAATTTTTGACTATTTTAATCGATCGACATAGTCAAAATTGTATTTGATGTAATAATGTTTTCTATTTACTGCGAAAGTAATATGGTAATTAAATATCATATTTTTTAATGAGGTATATTGTTGATTTTTCCAGTATTTATCCAAATATTTTTAAATTATTTGTACTTTCTAAATACCTATTTCTAAATATTCTTAAATTTTACAATCTTAATGAATTTAGGAAGTTAACCTATCATTATTTTGAGAATATTAAAATATAAAAGCGGTACCTATTATAATTTTTTTATTGGAGTGTTATAATTATTATTTTAAAATTTAAATAATACATTTCCTAATCAAACTAATTATTATTGTTCTTATATTTTACAATTTTCATTTATTTATGAGAAATCCGAACAAATTGTACAATAGTGATCGTTTTGAAATGTATATTATTGATAGGTATCTTAACGTATTAATTTAGAACGTTTTAATTCTTTGTAACAGTATGTAACTCATTAAATAATTATGCCAATTAGTTCATTTCATTTTCAAAATAAAATTCATAAAAATCTCATATTTTATTATAAATAAGAGCTTTTTATAAATTGATGATTGGTGGAGCAGTGATGATCTTGTGGGCATCCAAAAGGGGGTGAATAACATTTTTAAAATCTTTCAAGTACCTACTTACTAAAAGGGTGACATTATTTATTTTATACTTATATTTTACTTGATATTGTTATTGCTCTTTACATGAATCTGTGATCATTGGTTATTGGAAGGATAAAGAAATAAGTACAATTCAGTACTTACTCAATACAAAAATAAAACCCGTGTTGGATTTCAGAAAGGGCGGTGGAGTGATCTTCAATGTATTCCGAGTCCACGAAATTATAATGAGTAAATCCTGTATTGATGAGTATACGACTTTAATAATAATTTAACAATTTGACAAAAAAAAAATTTATATATATATTGTTATATATATATATATATAACAAATAAAACTTTTACCTAATAGTTCAAATCCAGATAATATAACTGGAGCATATAACAAATTAACGGGAAAATAATTTTAGAAAATTCCAGGGAGATTGTCGAAAACAATCGTTCTTTCAGCCATGCTTATCGTTTTAGTGACGTACCTATCACCTAGATCACCGGTTGACTAGATCCCTATGGTTATCTAAATTTTCGTAGTTAGCTAGATTCTCTTGGGTCAATTAGTTTCCTGTCCAGTAAATCCCCTTTATCGTCTAGGTCTTTGTTGTAATTACGTAGGACGGATTGAGAAATATCCTTATAGTAACCAAGGTTCACGGATAGCAAACATATTTGTTTATCAACGTCCGATTTTCGAGAAATGCATTTTTGTAACTTTATTGTTTTATTTCCTTGTGTTAATTCGATTTCTTATCAAAAATTTAAATTTAAATAATGTGGAATCGAAGTCAGTATAACACCAAAACAAATGATAAAAATAACCATTTATAAACTTAATATAATAATTCGATAAACTTTCGTTTTTTTTTTTATATATATATCGTTCATATGAAATTCTGCGCATAATTAGTTCGTTGTTTATTTATTTTGATTATGAATTGTGTAATCAGCTTGGTATCCATGAATAAATTAAATTTTGAATTATATTTCTCAAGTATTTTTTCAAGGAGTGAACTAGTCCGCTGCGATTGTCTAGATCCCCTATTAACTAGCGGTTTCAAGTCATATTTAGACTTTGGGGATCTAGTTTTAATGGGATCTATGTGACCGTTCACATTTTATTATATACATCCAGATCCGTTAGTAGATATAATATTATTATAATAACTGAAAATTAAACTACCCAATGTATTGAAACAATAATAATGTGTACCGGTGTAACACGATTGAGCATAATTTCCGGCGTAACAATGCAATGGTCTAAGCAGAACGAATGAAAACCAACAAACAGAATTGAGCGTACAATGTACTGCGATGTTGCCGTACTCATAGTCTATAAGCCTTTGGTGACACCGTTACATTTTTTTATCTGTAGAGGTTATTAAAATTTTGGAAGTACAGGTATGTTTTCTACAATCTACATGCTTCTTTTCGAGATTATCTCTATTGAATACTCCCGGCAAAATTCTGATTATCTAATAATATCCATGATAATATAAGAGTCGCACATTGTAGGCATTGTTCAATTAATACTTTTAAACCCCGGTTCTGGTCAGACGTGTGACGTCACCCGCGGGTGCAAATGAAATGTGACATTTATTGTCGGTACCTATTTCTCCACCTCAAAACATTATACTTTTTTTTTTTATAAATAAATTTATTATAGCTAATTTCTTACTCCTTTTTGACACTAATAGTTTTACTTTCCATATATCGAAATAATGCAAAATTATAAAATGAATATTTACAGAATACTTTAAAATATTTGCGACACGTCTATTCAATAAGCACTGTATTTATAACTTTTTCTAAATTGTCTTTCTTTTAATCCCAAATAGATGGGGGCATATATTACGTTAGTAGATGTTATACACTATACAGTATGTTTCACAAATTTCGTAACACTCTAATATCAAGAAACAACTTTTTGGCTAGAAGGTTTATCCGATTGATACCTACATATGTATCAATTTTCCGGTAGCAAATGGGTTTAGGGTAGTATTTAAAGCCATAATTTTTGATTATCCGACTTTTTTAAATTCGTGACCTATTAGTAACCATTTAAAAAGTTATAACCTCTTTAAAATTAGAATGCAGATCCCTCCCCCAGTTCAATAAAATCACTCAAAACAATTTATAATCTTTTAAGTTTGATATCAAATGTTCATAATTTTTAAGCTTATAGTTTTTGAGTTCAGACCATTTTTTTAGTGAAAAGGTCTAGCTTTGAACCCGGTCCAACGGGATACATTACTAACATTACTCAAGAATAAATCAAGGGGATATCCGTTTTTATCCATGAAGCACGTCAATAAACTGGAGGAACGAAATAGTACATTACTAAAAAGATCGCCTCTGTTCTAGATGTACTCATAGTACTTACTTATGGCGTAAGTTATGACAAACAAGTTAATGTTCTAAAGAATTTATAGATAATGTAGTCAACTTTTTCTTCTCGTATGTGGAGTAAAGTGAGGAGGTGCAAAGGGTGGTAATCTGCTATAACTGCCAATCACGCTAAATTAAAACTACTATAAAACCATGTGTAGCAAAAATTGAAGACTCTCAATCTTTTAATATACCTTCCGATTTCCTCTTTGGATTCAAAAAATTACAGTTCACCTAAAAGTCTCGTGGTCAGACATTGAGTTTTGTTTCAGTAGAATTAAGGGAATACTGCATATAATTAAATTTCTGTTATAGCATGCACAAGAGTTTTCACATACAGCCATCTAATCTAATCATTTTAGCAAAAAATTAAAACAAATCGAAATATTATTTATAAAGGAGTGTTCTAATCGAAATAAGTACATAGTAATTAAATTACTTTTTGATGATTAGGTAAATTGTCATAATACTATCATCAGCTTATCATACTGTACCTAATACAGTAGCAACTACATATTATTGTACATAATACCTACGTCAAGTTATTATAAATTAATTAATTAATATCTGATAAGTTAAATATAAATTATGCAGTAAAACTATACCCCGTGAAGACTGGTGTAATTGAGTTAATATATAAAGTTTGTCTCATATACGTTCCGGAATATAACATATTATTACAGTATATTCATGAATCCGTAGAGCGTAGAAAATCAATATTTTTTAATACAGGTTTTTCTACAATAATCTTTTAAAAAAAAAAAAAATTATGGCATAGACATAATTAAATTACAAAATGGTTTTTAAAAATTCTTCAACCAAATACATTATGGAGCAGTTAGCTATCTAGCACAGTTGTAGATGGTTAACGCTAGACTTTAAGAATAGGTTACTCAAAAAATGAAATCGTCAATAACTTCACAAACACTCCACTGATAACAAAAGTCATGAACTAAGAATATTTGGCATAGTGAACGAGTGGATGAATCAGAACTTTTCGCATCATATTTTAAACAATCCAGGCGTATTCCTACGAGAAATTAAGAACGAACTACAATATCCTTAACGTGAAGGTGAAGCATCTACCTAGAGCCACTATTATGTGTCTAACCAATATGTTACAGCTAATAAAGTGCTAATAACTATAACTAACAATCTCTTTTACCAATAAAAAATAATACAAAAAGAATAGACCCAAAGGAGTAGTAATTAGCAAGAAATCAAAAATATAATTATAATAAATATTAAAAATTAAACAAAAACTGGTTTATGGTAACTATATAGTGGAGGAACTGTATTTTACAAATAATAAAAAATAATATAAATTACAATAAAATAAATATACCTATGTGGTATTCTGTTAATGAAGAGACGGGAAATCGGCCACGCTCGGGAATCCTTCCAAGTAACAAATTATTATTTAATTAATGTTGAGTAAATATTTTTTTTTAATATTGAAAAATATATATATATATTTATTAATTTAGGATATATTTTTTAATATATACTAAACATCAAATAAATATTGAAAGAACCAACATTATATATTTACTCAACATTTATTAATTAATATTTAATAAACATTAGACAAAAAACCGAAAATTTTTGTGCAACAATTTCCGATTAGAACTGACTGACTTTCTTCCTCAAAATACCTATACACTACCTATCAACCGACCTATCAGGGATTACTTTTCGGTCGAAACTCCAGGCATATAAATACAGTACATAGTAATAATATATTCGGCGGCCGCAAAATATCTGATGAATCTAAACGGGAAAAAGATCCAATATGGAGTTAAAGACATAGGGGAACATTCCTGAATATTCCTTTAAAGAAATCGACTACCGTTAAAAAAGGATTTTTTTGAAATCTGACCTTTAAGGGGGAAAATGGGAAGGGATGATAAATTATTATTCAATAATAACTACTTGTCATAAAAAAATGACATTTTCAAAAATATTCCTTTAATAACATAGATACACGCACAGAAGGAATATCTTGAAATTCGACCTTTAAAGGAAAAAAGGGGGAGAGGAATGATAGAATAGAGTGTAGTTACAAAAGGCAAAAAAAAAAAGATTATAATTTTTAGCAGTGCAAATAGATAGTTACAATGTATTACGATCGCGAGGAACGGGATAATAAATAATCCGTACGTAATGAAAAAAAATTCGTAATTAATAGAATTAATTACGAGTGTATGTACGAGTACACAGAATAAGCGAACATTTTTGACGACACTTTTGTTAAAAGTCGTCCGTGCGAACGTAAACACTAGAGTGTTAAGTGTATCATAAGCGTACGATATAATACGAATAAATAGTATAATAATAATATAATATTTGTTGTTTGATAATTAATAATCGTAAAATTAAATTATTAAACGTACGATTCCGAATTAATTAACAATATTTATACTGCATGCCTTAGAACTTCCTTGAAAAATGAAAAAGACGGCAATTGTTTATGATCCCGAAATCAATGAAATATCACGGAAAATCGGAGCACCACATGCTGATCTCGCTTCTGACCGCTATGTTTTAAGTCTTAGAGAAATACTTATCGGTCATCTTAGAAAATATACATTACCTTGGAATGAGCAATATGCGTTTAGACACTGAAATTTCACAACCATCCAGCAATAAGCACACAGGAGCTGCATTTTTTTTTAACATAGAGAACGTCTTTGACAGGGTATGGTTAGACGGCCACCTTCATAAGCTCCACACACTGTCAAACATACCATCTGATGAAAATTATTCAGCCTTTCCTTAAAAATCGATAGTTTGAAATCCAAACGTCCAATTATTATAAGTCGAAACTCAGTGAAATCAAAGCAAAAATATTACAATGCTCTTGTTTATCACTTCTTCTTTGCATGCCATTCATTACATTGACGACTTATCGTTGATCAACAAGTCCCCATGTCATTATTCGCTGATGATACAATGTTCTACAGTAATAATAAAATTAAAAACTACGTGCCAGTCCAACTCCAGTGATAAATCAATGCGGCAACCAAATTGGATGGATAAACGGAGACTGCGGCTCATAGCTGCCATGTTTTGAGTGAGCTGAAAATTGCCTAGGAGGAAAACCAAAATACCCAACCAACCTGTTGAATAGTGATTGAGGGCAAATTATCTATGCGTCATCCTAGATAGGATCCTATCGTTCAGGACTCACGTCAAAACTTTGTTTCTGAAGGCTATTGGAGCACGGCCAGGCCTATACTATATATTAAACCAAAGATGTCCAATACCACACCAAACCAGACCCGTAGTTTACAAAATCTATATAAAGTCAATAATATTATAATGTATGCAGTGGTAGCATGGAGTCCACTTACTTACAAAACTCATAGTGTTTTATAGTTTGAACAATAACTGGTGCCCGTTACCTCGTTAAGAACGCCAACACATTGCATGCTGCGAACACCTGTTCACTACTTGAAGAAGCCAAACGAACGGTAAAAGTATTTTACTAGAAAAACTCATTGTTAACTTTCACCCACATACTACCTGTTAAACAGCTACTCCACAAAGTTTTATAAACTAATTTAAAAATTAAAAATAATAATGACCTGCAAGCTAAAAGAGAAAAAAATATAGGCTACAGACCGGATCACGTTCTCTAAGATCCTATGTCTGCCTTGCATAGCAAAGCAAAATGTAAATAGAATGGTTGCGCTTTGTGATGCGGTTATTCATCCTACAAATATTCTTATCTAAAATATTGAGAACCTATAATGTACACTAAAGCTTTAGCGGTAAAAAAGAAAAAAAAAGAAAAAAAAACTAGAATTTATTACCGTCCTGGTATATTACCTATAATATATTTTATTTTTTATATAATATCCGTGTTATCTGTTATACTTACACACATAAATAGATTATCGTGGATCTACTTGTTATTATGTCTGTATAAACATTAATATAAATATGTCTAACGGACAAATTTCTTAATATTCACGTCTATTATAATAATATAAGACATTAAGAAGAGTTTTTTTTTTTTTTTGTGTATTCATCCATGTGTACAGTGCACTCTTTCCACGCACAGACGATATTATTTATATATTATATTCACGACATAGCCCATAATTTTGATAACATATTTATCTCGGTCGGTTTCTCTCGTAAGTTGACAGTATTTTATGATAAAAATAACCCAGCTGAGTGTAACGAACAACACGGATTTTTTGCATTTTTTTGTTTTTGTTTTTGTTTTTTTTTTTTTTTTTTTGCGAATTATTATTGTCGGGGTCTCTCCCGGAGCATAATTCAAACGTCACGGTCTCTCGGGCGCTCCCGTTACTTTATCCTCTCTCTAAATTATGTAAAAACTTTTTTCCTCTCTTCGCCCCATCATGGCTGTCCGCGTATACACAAAACAAAATGGCAAGTATTTTTATTTAGTTTCCTATACACATGTTTCGTACATTTTAACAATGTGATTATTGTAGCAAAGTTTTAAAGGTTAAATGACAAAGAACTTTTATTTCAGTAGTTATGTTATTGGTATATAAATATTAGATATTACATATTATTTTATATACATATATAATATTATGTTCCTCTCCAACCAATTATTATTGTTTATACTCTTTCTCTCTCTCTCTCTTAACTAATGGAGTGGGATATGTAAAAAATGTGTTTGCACGTACAAAATCAAATTCAAGAAAATGTTTGATGTATAAACTATCGATCGAAAGTCAATAAACGCGCCGAGGGTAGGTAATAATCAAATGTTGTTTTCAAACTCTATAGAACAGAACGCTATAAACAATATATATATATATACATAAATTCGAATGAATTCCAATTTAATTTATCGAACTTTATAATTATATTTCGGTAATAATAAGCCACATTGAGTGACTGATTAATTTCTAATAATCCAGAAAACACGATTTCTCGTTGTACAACTCGAATCATATTCAAACATATTGTATATTATGGCTTATTTTTGAATTTCACATATCATTTTTTTGTAACAACTAATAAATGAAAATTAATTGAAATAAGTATAAATGCCTACCTACGTGCTGTCGAATGAAAGAAGTACAATGGGTCATGAACTTGAATATAGCAAAATTCATAAGCAAAGCCATACAATATTTTCAGAGCATTCGCCAATGCCTAAAAATTTTCATTTTTTAAGTATACTTTTTAAAATTTTCCTACCACTTGCCCTTTGAAACTGTACGCGAACTAGTTACTTATTCTAACCTATGTGGTACAGTCTTTTAGAAAAGGGATCCAATACCAATATAGGTACATGTCATATAAATGTACCTTTATTAAAAAAATATATTTTATTTTTGAGTATATGCATACGAGTCACAATAATTGTATTATAACATAGTTCAAATAACTAACGGTGAATATTTTACGTAATTACGATATTGTGTTTTACGTTTCATTGAGGTAAAGTTGTGATTTGGCAAGTTATAAAACTTTTAAAAACGAAAAAATCCAGTAAATTCAAAGTCTTAAAACTAGACTAATAATAATTTTATCGAAAATCGTCCACTTGAAAATTTAGATAATCTTACAATCTTTAATTTTCTTTAGAAGGTTTTGTAGAAACCTTGATTTCCCTAAACACGTTTTATCTCATTTTCAATAATAACTTATTATTATTTATTACGCAATCATAAAAAAACCGACATAGGATCTTTAAAATACTTTTGAAATGATTTCAACATTTTTCAATAATTGGATTTTAATTGTATTAAATTATAATATATAGAACCCCTTAAAACTACGAGAAAATAAGAAATTGATCTTTTTAAAGTTCAAACTATAATTAAACTATTTATCAGGAAAGTCTTTACCCAAATACTCGTTCACGAGTTATACATTCTTTACAAGATCTAAGAAAAATCATTTTGGTAAAAACCAACAATGTATTATGTGTTCGTATGTTACATATTATTTTTAATGAAATAAAATAATTTAGATAGAGGTGCTTATAGTAGCCAAATAAAAAGCGACGGTTTGACAGTTTGAGGGACGCTTTTAGTTGTATAGCTTTAGTTGTCCTGCAATTATTTTCCTCTATAACCACAAGTTTTGACAGTCTAAAAAACTATTTTTTCACAATAATTGATAAGTTTATATACTTACAGGAAAATCAAAAATTAAGTTGAATCCGAGCTGTATTCTTGTATAAAAACAGAATATAGAGTAGTTTTCTTTGGTGATAAGGATAACATTATCCATAAAGTTTTCTTCTTGGTATACAAGCAGCTGTTGCTCTAACTGGTTTATTATTGGAGTATTTAGATTACGGCACTATTTGACTATCAAGTTTTCGGTCCTCTCAAACAAGACCTACCAGGTCAAACACTTTACTACACAGATAATGAGATACAAGAAGCAGTCTTACGTAAGTGATTAGATGAAATTGAACGGATTTTGTACGTAGAAATTAGGTAGGTTATAACTAAACACACGGAATGAAAAGTATTTAGAAAACATTAGGGATAACGTCAACAAATAGTTCACGGTAAAAACTATATATCTTATGCAATGATTGCTTTTTCTTTTACATGTGTTAAATGTTTGAACAAGAGGGGCTATAACTTGTTTTATAACCTACTATTATATTATAATTTGAATTTTAAATATGAAAAATTAATAATGAATGCGTTACGCAGAAGTAAAAGCAGGTTTTATCTAACGAAAATTTAAAAACCGATTTAACTCTCAATCGATAGAACCAAATCATATTGATAACCTATTATAAAGTTTGATTCGATTACCAGGTGCGTTGAAAGATCCTCTCTAGTTCATGCGTTATAAATAAAAAGGTTCTATACTTATGCCCGACGTGAATTATTATACTTCTGTTAGTACGAAATAGTTCTATCTATGAAAATTTTTCATTAAAATCATTTTATGTTTGTATATGTTGTAAATGACTAATTAGTGGTTGTAAATTAAAAAAATAATCGGCGATGTTTAAAATCAAACTGGTGAAACTATCTGCAATTTAATGTCAATTATATTTCAATGGAAAATGTGAAAACAATAATATATGTACGTATACATTTATATATATATATATACATTAACCACAAAAACGATCTTCTGAATAATTCCAAAAGCCCAAGATGAAACTAGTCCTGTGAAATATTAATTTTGGAAAAAAAAATGTACGGATCAATGATTGTGTTTATTTTGACGTACCTAATAATATGTAAAGTAAGATTGACGGAAATATTTTGACTTTATCGTCATATATACTACGTATATATATATATATATATATGTAATGTAAGTAATTTAAAAAAATTCGATTAGTGACCGTATAAGCTACGACGTATATAGAGACTTATATCGGAAAAATAAATCGTAAAACTGCCTACGATGGCCTATATTATGTGACAAGCCAAATGATTATATTATTAACACATAGAGTACTACCAAATATATATACCGCAACTGTCGCAATATTTAAAGTGCACGATATTGACAGTGATGGCGGTGTCAACGCCGTCCGAACACGTGTTTTCAAACGTGCAACGCGGTATAACCGGAGCAGAATATTGTACCGTATAAGAGGTTGATAAGGTGTGAAAAACGTATAAATCGTCCAATATTCCCACCTTCCTATACGATATCTATGCATACAAGTGTCGTGTATACGTTATCCGTAGGTATATACATATAAGTACACCTATCCACTTCTCTCGAATTTCGGCAATATATTATATATACATATATATATATATAGGTAAAAATGTTTATCATGTATATAAATATGCTTATATACCTACTGGTATATATATATATATATATATATATACGTGTATACTGTATATATATATATATATATATATATGATATATATCGTGTGTGCAATACCGTGTCGACGATGATTCCGATCGTAAACGATTTGCAAGATTCTTTTATTTATTTTTATATTGCACGGCGAACACGTGCGTATATATTGTACCTATATATGCGTGACGATATATTATATTATTATATTTTTCAGTAGTCACCCGACAGACCGGCGATTTTCTTCACCGTCGCTCGCCGAATCACACGAAAATCAATAAATACATCAGAAATACCGACGTTTTAGGAAATCCGTCGATATCGCTGTCGAAAAACGCATCAAAAGACGACATTATAATATTAATATTGAATACATTTAAAAATTAAATAATAATTCGAAAAATGTAATACTCTTATAAAAATAAAAATAAACATTTATTATAAAAACAATAATATATATATATATACCTATATGAGTAAAAATAATAATACGTGCCCATCGGGTTATTCAAAAAAGATTATAACGTAACAATATAGGTACTATAAGGTTATAAATTCATTATTACTTACATTTTTCTCTATATTGAAATGTATACTACGATTACGTACCCTAAGACGGGCTTAGCGAAATTAAATTTAAGAGATTTAAGAGAATTTTTTAAACGTCATTCTGAAATATATTCTTTGGATCGAATTTTGAAACTTATTTTTCAAATGTAAAATTTATTGCGACTACATTATAAGATTATAAACGCTATAATTATCATAATATTGATAGAAAATTAATTTTTACGAGTATATTTTTTGGATTTATTATTTATGGTTTTACAATTGAATGATTATTAGTTTTAAAGATAATTTTTACATCATTACTATTGTTATTTAAAATATTATCAAATTTACCGGATAAGAAGTTAAGGTATTTCATATAACAATCATTAATTGAATTATTACTGGGCAGTATACTAATTGGATTATATGATTTTACTTTAATTTTCTTGACTAAAATTATTTTCAATTCTTATTTTACAAATTATATTAAATTAATTATCATAGTTAGATTTGTTTAGGGGAAGACTTTTGAGCACAATATATCCATTTTTCATATATTATTTTTTTTATAATATATATATATATATCAATTATACTCATATATTATAAATAAAATGAAAAAATTGATTTCCACTAAAATATTGTATCTTATTCTTATTTTGTATATATGTATTTCGATAACGACGTATTAGTCCATTACTCATTATTGTGTACTGAAAATCATAACATTGTTATCGAAATACGTATATACAAAATAAAGGTATATGATGTTTTTGTGGAATTGAGTTTTTTCGTATTATTAAAATAATATCCACAGGTATTCTGTATAACAAAGAAAAAATAATAAATATATTTATATACTTTATATTTATTTTTAATATTAATATTGTTACGTTATTTCGAATATTATATCTGAATTCTATAAAATATCTTTGAATATGACGCAACCGAGAGTGTTCCAAAAGATTTCCACAATACTAAATCGATTATTTTCTCAAAATAAAAACCCCTGAGAAGTCCGGTAATGCCACACTATTATGACTTTCAAATACTACCTATAAGCTTTAATAACACATATGTCACTAAATGATTACTATAGCTCTATATGTATGTATAATAATTATATGTAAGTGAATAAAGAAAAAAACTCGATAATGATCAATGTATAGTAAAATTACCGGAGAAGTTATGTTAAGCCTATAAGTGTATTACACGGTATTTTTTGGCGGGCGAAAAATTTAATTTCTATAGTTTTTGGAGACCCGTAGAAAAGGCTTTGGATAGTGAAAATTAAGACAATGTTATTGAAACTACACCGACACAGCCAGTTTAGAAGCATAGAAATATTTTACATGCTGCCTATCATATATAAATAACAGGAAAATGAGATTAGAATATAAGCTCTGTAACAACAAAAAATACCGCAAAAATATAAAACGGAGAAAGACGAAAATGCCCAATGCCCATTACCATATATCTCTCTTCAAACACTATGCCGGACATGAATTAGTACAAATAAAAATAATTAAACATAAACTAGAACGCCAATAAATAAGCATATATATTTATATATTCTATATAATTTGAGAATGACATACGTATTTAAACAACATATAAAAAGCTTTGTAAATGTATTATACGATTAGTAGAATGGAATCGAAAAATCTCGGATTGAAACTAAATTAAAAACACAGGGAAAATAAAAATACTTGTATACTGCAGTAGATATGACTATAGGAAACCGAACGCAAATTTAACAAACCACAGGATAAAAAATAAAGTCTTTATCAAATTTATTTTTCAAAATCTACTTGTCACATCATAATATTAGGTATTATAATTTTGAAGACGCCAATTTAAAGCTGATAACGAGATTTTTAAATATTATTATTTACTATGAACAACCATTTAGACAATTGCTGAAAATGATTTATATTCGTATTATAATCGTAAACGAACATTAGTGTAAATTAGTTATATTATGTGTTATATATTATAATTTACAAGTACACGGGGGAGGAGAGTACATATAAATTATTGATCTATTTAGCAATATTACGCAAAATCGTCTACTTTTCATCGATACAGACGATGATTATTTAAATTTTAACCTGTAAGGTGTACCCAGTATATAAATACTCTATAAATGAGGTTAAATATAAGGTCTATAATAGGTATTCAAAATCAAAATATTCGAATTCTCCACGGCGTGTACCTATTAAAGATATGACCACTCTATTAAAATTAATTTCATTTAATTAAATATTTGTGTATGTAATTCTTAAATTTTCGAAAATTTTAAACCGTTTCAATTATCATATTAAAAAAGTCGAAAATTAAAATTTAAGAACCATAGATTTTTCCATGATAATGAAAATATTCTATATATAATATTGTATACTCTGTATTGTTATCCAAATTCTTAATTGGAGATCACATCATACCGAACTATTTAAATACAAATGAGTATAAGAACCTTTTTATTAAAAAAAAAAAAAAAAAAAAAATCCTAGACATTATATTAGCCTTTAAGAAGTTAAATGGTTAAAAAATTTGCCCCGAAATCACGCAATATGTGGGTCCAACCGATGAAATTTCTCTAACCCAACCTCCAAAAATAATATCTTCTCTGTATTTCAAATGTATAATCTATATGTATAACTATGAAGACTATCCAAAGCTGAATAAATTTATAATGTGATTATTGTTTTTATCATTTAAAAATTTAACCACAAATTGTGGTTGATAATGTACATATACTCATATGTTTGATTTGTGGACTTATATTACAAATATTGATTTTCGTTCGTTCATAATATTACCTATACTTGTATTATGAAGTTGAAGCACGCAAACGCAAATTTCATCGTTCGCCAGATTTCATTTTACCGAAAACGATCAAAGCGGATAAAAGCTAATATGTTTAACAGTATAATATAGGTATATGTATATGTACGTGTATATCATTCATTTGAATCGGCGTTATTTTCGACTAAAATCGATGCTTTTAGTCGGAATTGAATGGCATACTAATGAATAATAATTAAAGTAAGTCTTTCCTAAAAAATAACCCATATTTTTTATAATGCATATATAAATTTTGTATTTATGTTTATAATAATAGGTATTAGATAATTGATAATACTATCATATATGATATAATTCATTCGTTTCTATATATTTCTTCCGATAGACAAGAATTTGATATAACCTAGATATTGACATACCTATATTTTTTTTCTTATAATAATTACGGTTTTATCATTTACGTAATATATCCTTAACAAATGTATTATACAATAAAATATGGTGTACGAGTTAACAATATTGTATATCGCTTGTCGAGGTTTCCCATGTCCAACAGACGATTATTCGTGACAGGAAAATTGGCTTATTTTCAACGATTCTATGACGTTACAACAGTGTTATAGACGTCGTCGAAGACGTTGACCCGCTCACCTCTCCATCTGTTCACAGTAACTATATAATATGTGCAATGTGCATAGAGTGACGAGGCGGATATTGTTAATTTACAGGGAGAAGATCAGGCTCGGTGGTGAATGGTTGTGCACCGCCTCTAAATTCAAAAAATTATAATGTATGATTGTAATGATATGATTTTAGACAAATATGTACCCAAAAGACCACTCAAGAGCATATGCGCTCCCCCACATACAATATTTCCGGATCCGTCCCCGGAGAAGATATATTGTATGTTTTGTTTTATATATAATATTCGTATTACGATTGTTACGAACAATAGTGTAGATTTTACAATCAATTATTGTCGTTATACATTTTTTTTCGGTCGTATATACAGTATCACCATTTCGAAACGGGAAATCCAGTATCTATATATGGTTATCAATATCAATATTTGAAAAATGTTCATTCGTAATATTAGTTTTAGTTCTCTATATACATAAGTGTATTACATAAGTGGATTAAACGAATCGTTTTAAAATTGTGTATCACAGAGTGTGCTTTTCGAATTTGATTAGGCATTTTTTTCGATCTTATACATTTTTTTTGTTACGAAAAATGCGATAGTGCAACAAGAATTTAATGACGGTCATATGATATTTAGATTAGTTTGTGACAAACTCGATTTTTCAGATTAATCATGGTGTTTCATATTACATATATATATATATATAAGTATACTGCGTATAGTGCCATCGAGAAATGTATTGGGTCTCAGATTCGACAACGTCCGATTTGTAACCCGTAAAATAGAAACATTCCACTCGCCTTGTTTTAAATAATAGGTAGTCTATAATTTTCCCATATTAAGTTGATAGTTTTCACGGGTGACTGAAATACAAACACAAAAACGTATAGGTACTGCACGTATACAAACCATACTATAAAATGTTGGATAAATAAAATTAATTTTTTTTTTGTTTTTTTATAATGAAAACGAAAAAAAATCAAAATGAAAATTTTTTTTTATTGATTATACAACGGAGCAATATTATACGTTTTAAAAATTGCGTTTTTCGTCGATAATTTCCAGGTCCTGCATATGGTTATATAGAATACGATAAAAGTTTATATACTATAATAATCGTATATATAAATATTCCGTATGTAAAAAATGTCATGCTCCGGTACCCTTAATATGTTGGAAAAACGTAGGTATAGACAATCTGTTATTTTTAATGAACAATTTTCCACTCAAATTATTACTAAATTATTATAAATTTTTTAACTCGTATAGCACTCGTACCTGCATATCGTATTCATTGAATACCACATATAATAGTATACGTATATTTAGATACCCAGATGAATATCCGTGTGTGCCGTAAAAATAATAAGCTAAAAAAAGTGTAAACAGGGAATTTACTTTGCCTGAAAAAACAACGTTGAAAAGTTCATAAAAGTTTTTTCGCGATAAAATACATTTTTTTCTACTTTATTTTTAAAACTCGGAATTACATTACTTTGTATAATACGATGAAACTATTTTTTCTTCTGATACAAATAAAATTACTAAAAATGCATGATATCCGGTAAAAAAATGTCTTAAACAACATATTATAACAAATGGAATTTAGGTAAATATTTTTTAATTTAACTTATTTCAGGTTATTCAAAATAAAATCTTACGTAACATTTGTAAAAACGAAACATTTCAAGTTATGTACAGTAGGTAATCAGGTCTGTGTCTATTATTTGTAGTATTTATAGTAATATATGAATCCCGAATATTGAAAAGCCTGAAATCGATATCATAATGAAATATTATTGTAAATTAAAATTGGTTTTTGTTTTAGAATTCAATGCATCTTACCTTGTTTGGACAATCAATAACTCCTTAAAACAGGGTTCTAGTTAATGTTAAACTTATACGTGTTAAAAAAAAAATTAATAACTATTAAAACATAAATAAAATGTCGTCTAATGTGATATAATATAAAATACAAAAAAAGATACATTATAAACGCTAACACTGAATTATTATTAAACTAAACGGAAGAAAAAACAAATATATTTTTAAAAAAAATCATAACGCTTAAATTTTCATAACGCTAAACACTAAAAATGAATTGACAGCGTTTAAGATATTTTTATAACGGTAAGCACTAAAATCTTTATAACATTTAAAATATCATAACGATAACACTGAAAAATATATAAGTAAATTGTTTGTTTTACGAATCGTAAACGATCGTCGATTATTATTTGTATAGTATACTTATATTGTATTTAATGTGTTTCATTGACGTAGACTGAGCAAAAAAAATGACAACAATTAACTTGGACTCCATATAGAAGTGAAAAATACTTTAAAAATTAAAAATTATAATTTTGATAAATGTCCTCAGAACTCTTTGATAACTAAATCACATGTTATATTTGAAAAGCTATACGCTAGACATCAGTGACGTATATTGCCATAGCGCCCCAAATTTGATCATAATTGGAATATACATTATTATTATTATTGTTTTTTTACTTATTTTTAGTTATAATAATGCGCGCTTTTAATTTTTCATGGGGAAAATCTTTAAAATATGTATTTATGCATAAAATGATAAAGAGGATCTACGCCTCTGACGTGATTTCTCACAACAAATCGGGTGATATTTTTTATTAGAAACTAGCCCCCAAAAAAATTTCTATATACACCATTGATGGACATCATATGAATAATTTTGAAATACTATAAAATCTTGGTTAATTAATTTTCTCAATAATAAATGCAGTTCATAATGATGTGATTATAATAATCTTAGATTGAAAACAACCGGCAACTCATAAAATTCGTCCGTCATATATAGGTAATACACAGAAATAATGTAGGTAATATAAAATGTATTTCCATAAAATTTATCCTCTTGCCTTTGGAAGAAAAAAACCAATAACGTCCATTATTAGTTTTACGATTTTTTTTCGTCAATTACTCACATTGTGATTAATAATAATAATTGTATAACACCGATATTAACATTATCTCATTATTTCGGTGAATCATTTGACGTCCATACTGCAGACGAACATTATTATTCATTTTTATACTCGAGTGCGCATATTGTGCACATTAAGGTCGGTTGGAAATAATTGTTATTTTTATACACCTAGTGTTTATTTTGAAAAATAAATGATTAGAGATGGTCATGTGGCACCCTCCCAAGTCCCTGACAGTTTACGTAAGGACAAATAAATCGTTTTTCATTGTTATAGTCTAAAAAGTATTCGTACACGAGTCGGCGGATCAGTTCAGTGGCACGATTTCACGGTGCAGCCATGGGATAACGATACCAGCTAGAATGTCGACTCTACCGATTTTTTGATAACGTTGGCGAAGCGACTGGTTTACTTCGCTACTAAACATCGGTAGTGCGTATAATCCACGATTCAAGACATAGAAGTTACTCAACGAACATTTATTTTTGATGCACGAAGTGTATCACTGATTAATTCATGTGAGAAATACACGTATACTAAATTCGCGGAGAGTTTATGAGTGCGCAGAAACCAATTTTCGTTTTACCTCACCGCAACATCATCTATCCGGCTACTCGCCACCCAAAATATCACGTGCTGGCTGCACTGATCGGTTAGGTTATAGTATGTAATATTGTCGCGGAGAGCGGATAGCCGACCAAAAGATAACGGAGCTACCCGAATTTTTGTCAGTCGGGTAGTGCGCGAAACACTCCTATTCTCTCCGCGAACAGAGTATAGCGCCCAAGCGGGCCATTAATGTAGTTAAATATTTTATTTCATGACAACATTTTTTTCATCTATAGTAATTTCACATTAGATAACAGATATCTATATCGCGATTTGAGATAAAAAAAAATTATGTACACACACTATTTTATTATTATTTAACGAGATGTGTATAATCTATATAGTTACTCATAATTCGTATTATAATATTTACATTTTAACCAATGATAGTATGGTTGTTATACAGAATAAATCGTGTATTATAATAAATGGTTTGTTAAAAAATACAAACCTCAACACAAATACCAGAAATATCAACTCGGAAAATTAATGGTACGTCTCCTTATTTTAACCTCGGTTTTTACAAATAAATCGGAAATTAAAAAAAAATATTCCCAAAGTTTTAGTAGCTAGGTACCTATTTTCTTGATTTAATAAAGTATTTTTATATTTTGAAAGTTATCAAAGTTAAAGTAGATACAAGTTTTTATTGTTGAATGAAAGTCAAAAAGAGCACACAGTAGGTAAGTAATTTCCTTCTAATAATTCTTAATCAATTAATAGGAAATTCATTAGTTTATGAGAAATATCGATTTGGAAATATTTTTAGTTTTAATAAGATATGTAAACTGATCACAGGACACAATTATCAAGTATGGAAATACAAGTCAATTGCGTACATATATTTAAATAATTAATAAATTATAATAATATGTTATGATATTTGGCGCCAAAATATTCGTGGATATAGTTAAGACTGTACTCCGCTAGTAGCTCTGTATGTATTTCTCAGTGTGCCGGTCAGCTGTTTTTCATGGAGTTGTTTTATGAATCAACTATTCAATTATTTCGCGTACGACGTTGAGTAACCTCTATATCTTAAATGGTGGTATAATCGATATAGCATACAATCGATAGCGGAAATAATCGATATTAATATCGATTTATTATTGTTGTTTTTATTATCATTATTGACACAAAATATTTCGTGAATCATTATTATCATCTCAAGATCATAGAATATGGATACCAAATTAAAAGTGAAACAACAAATGAGTACACGAATAAATTTATTTTTACAAATAATAACATAAATACAATTATTTACAAATAATAACTTAAATACAATTATTTACATTACATATCATAGATTATTATTTATATAATATATTAATTATCTTTAGTATATGTGTACAATAAAAATAGTCATAGGGACATGAAATTACATTGTAAAATAATAAATATCAATATAATACCTGCAAGTGGAGAACTAGGAATACTAAGTTTAAGAGCAATTACCAAACCGCAAAGTCTGCATACGTGAGTGTTGTAAATAGAACCCTAAAGGTCCTAACCGGGATCGCAAAGGTAAACTAGGATCTATGTGTACGAAGAAATTGTGTGTCTATACGACATATATGCGTGTGCATATGCAGTGATGCCCAAGTACATTATTTTGATGGGGTGGCATGCCCCAGCATATTATTTTGGATGATGGATAGGTATCATAAGTCCATCAAGTATTCTATAGAATATAACATTTATTTATGTTTTATACGATAAGTACCTACCTATAATTAAACGTTTTTGGATAGTAATCAGTACAGAATACCTTATAAATAGTAATACCTAATATTTATATATATATATATATATATATATATAAACAATTACCAGTTACCACACTGTTTATAACAAATCGAATACTTTTTACTAATAGGTTATAATAACTTCCAAAAAATTAGATGGTTCGATAAACTAAAAAGTTCCCAGTATTTTTTATACGTATCTATCATCTTATAATAATTTGGAACAAGTTTACTAGTCGAAAAGTTGTTTAGCGCCACTGGTGGGCGTGTGTTGTAAATAGAGCCGTAGATATCTTAACCGAGATCGCCCAGGAAAACTAGGGTCTTTGTGTGAGATAGTGTGTGTGTGTGTATGTGTACGCGGTTAGCAAGCATTAAGGTGGTCAAAAGTATTGAGAAAACGAATTACCAACAAAACCAATGAGTTATATACCCTAAATAAGAGACAACTATGTCAAACTGAAGGTATATTTTTTTTATTATACATTGTTATCATAATAATAAGTAATCAATTTTTTAATTTTAAATTTATTTATAGATTATATTATGGATATATTTATTTTTTATGCTTTGAGTGCTTTAAATAATATTCATGAGCTGACTTTTTAAGATTATCACAATTATGTTTAGTTTGGTCCAAACTCTTTAAAATATAATTAAAATTTTTTACATAATTAAACAGGAAAAAGTTCTTAAATTTATCATAAATTGAAATTTTTAAATCACATTTTGAATTTTTGAACATATTTAATTTTAAAATTTACATTTATTTCAAAAAGAAAAATGTAATGTTTACCTGTTTTGTTCATTAATATTAGATAAAACGTTTTTAGTTATATAAAGTCAAGGTTTATAGGTAATATAGGTTGCCTCATCGCGAAATTTTGAAAATTCAGTAGTAGGAGAAATTAAATGATGACGTAGTCTATAGTATAAACAAACGACAAGTATACGAGAAGTACACGTTTTTAGCATATGGATAGTTTTTAAACTATATAGTATATAAAAAGATTTTAGCATTTTTATTTTACAAACTGTGAGATACTAATATGTCTTCGAAGACTATTGTACCAATTGGCAGTTCTTGTTGCGCTATGCGACATGTCCACAAAACTACAGCAAGAAAAAACAAGATGCATCTAATATATCGTTCCACAGGTCGGTAATATATTATGTCATTATTAATTTTAGAATAATATTTTTATAGGTACCTATTTGTCTATAATAATAACAACACTTTTGAAAAACGTATTATAAATTATAATTATTGCCATTGTAATTTAAATTCAATACATAGTGATTATTTGGTAATACTACGTTTAATATTAATTGTTTTATTAAGGTCTGCAGTTTAAGTTTAACTCTAATTAACATCTATTATAGAAATATTTGGCATAAGAAAACGGCATACTATTATGCCGTCGCCGAATTTATACTACGAATGATGTCAAAAATTGGTCACTATACTGTATTTTGGATCTAAAAAGTATGTTCAGCATAATATTAGTTATTTATATTTACATAACAAATTCAATTAATATGCTTACGATTATCAGACATAAGTTTCATCCACAATGATTACATCTACAAATTCGATTAACTCGTCTATCGGTGGTTGTTTGGGGCCATCTAATGGAATCTCAGGTGAAAATATAACTGGAAATAAAATAGGTTAAATTATTAAACATTCGATAAATTACTTTTCAATATATTATAATACACTTAAGTATATACGAGTTAAACAATGTGTTGTCAAGTGAGTACCTATTGTTTATTGGTATTTTTTCTTAGACAGACAACATTATGGTTTATCTAGTATAAAACATATCCTAGTATATCTCTTATTTCTATACGTATAATACTATTATGATAGTAATATACACTTATAATGTAATATATACTTCATAATATACACCTATACCTATATAAAATTTTTATATGTTTTATTGGAGCATTGTTATTGTCTAGGTATAGGTGCATACTACATAGTTATCTTAAACAATATAAATAATAAACACCAAGATAAACATAAGTAATACATACTTGATAATGCTAAAGTAGTCATTAAATCTTTCTTTATTCGAATAGTTCCCGGACTATAGCAAAAACTGTTAAAACGTTTTTTTTTTTTATATATAAGGTATGACTTCCTCACACAAGGCTTGGAAATATTTTTCAACTTCGTGGTCCCAGTTCTTGAAATCCAGGCAGCGAATTCATATTTTCCATAGGAAAAGAATGTTTTTTCTCACCGATTTACCGCTTTTGCGGCCAAGCACACAGCACTTGACGGATAACATGGTGGACAAATGATGTAGCAACAAAATACAATTAAAAATACAAGAACATTTTGGTAAAAATTGATGAAAATGAAAAAAATCGCAGACAGAAAAAACTCGTAAGGCTAAATTGATCAAATGCGACGTTAACATTTCATTTTTGTCAGGCTATAAAATTCAAATCCTTGTTTTAATCGTTTAATTTCTTCATGGAGTAAAAAAAATTATTCCATGAGATAGAACACTAGCGAAGCGACTGGTTTACTTCGCTACTAATATCAGTATCATCGAATTTACAGGTATAAGTTAACATGGTCTGGATGCAGCTGTACAACTAGCGCTCTGGGTTTACTAAATGGGTATGACTGTCGGGATACGATTACATGAGATGACGCGATGTACAAAGAACTGCACATTACACCGATAATTTTTTAATAAAATACTTGCATTAGAATTTTTCATTTTTATCAAATTATTAAAAACAAAAACAAATTATAGCTAACAATATTACTTAGTGACCTACATAACCTTATATATTAATTCGTTTGAGATTTATAGTTATTTACAAAAATCAAAACAAAATACATTTTTTAACAATTCATAAAATGTATAGAAATGTAGATATCAAAAATCGGCTACGTAGGTCGCTACTCGTTAGATTGTTTTGTTCTTTATAAATAATTTTTATTTCATACGCGGAAGTAATTTTTTCAAAATTTTTTATAAATATAATATAGAAAATAATAGTCACACGGAACCACATATATAATTTACATATAAAATGTATTCAAATATTTTTAATTAAAAAATTTTAATTTTTTTTTTTTAATTTCCTAAGATTTGTGTCTATACCATAACACCTTAAAAATCGGATGTGTAGCATAATCTTAAAATTATTGGCCTTACAATATGTTTTAATTTTAATACCTGTGTAATTTTTTTTAAGTAGGAGTCGAATAGAGGAAGTTCTGTAGAGTTTTTTGATACTTTTCATGCTTTAGAAATTGATTTTAATTGTATATTATAAAATAAATTTAACTACATTAATAGTATAATTAAATGAATACTATGAGATTAGAACCTTCCCCTTATAGCAAAATTTAATTAATACTAAACAGTCACATTGAATATTATAATATATACATAATATTACATAGAACTACAGGATAAAACATTGGTAATAATTACGGGTTCCTAGTTATGTAATATCATCAGAGATCATTAAATTAACGCTTAACATGTAAAGTATGAACATAGTTTTTGAAGTAATTAATTATGAAGAAAACGATGGTGCCATTCGGGATTTAAATATATTGAACAGATTTTGAATTATAACATATTAAGAGGATGTTATAGCATCAATTATGTCATTATAACAGATAATATAGCAAAATCACACTACGCAGAATTGAAATTTTGCCGTTTAGGTTAAATTTAGAGTATAAACACCTATTACAAAATTTAAAGCAAGGAATATTTTCGAGTGAACCTCATGGGCAT